>PVHP010003914.1:0-75020 GCA_004024765.1 Zapus hudsonius | reverse complement strand
AGTTGTTTATATAGGGAAAAGTCAGAGGTAGAAGCATAGGAAGCAAGATCTGTGGGCATCTCATGAGTTTGATTGGTAGGGGCCAGTATCCTAATTTACATAGATAAATTGAGGGGGCTACGTGACTCTATACATGGATAGAATGGTGATGTTAGCAGAGGAAATGAAACCTTATTGTTTAGGTTTGTTATTTGCAGTTAGAATAAGTTAGGCTTTGAACTGCTTGCTTGCTTATCTTATCTCAGGTGACAGCTGTGGCCTGCCTAGGGGCTTTGGAGTTTTCAGGATTGCTAAGATTTACATGGGCCCTCGGACTTTGCCTCAACTTCCTTATCAGGAGGAGACTGTCCCAGAAGCCTGCCAGACTACATCCTCCATGCCTCATTAGCAGAGTACCACACATGACCTAATACAAATGCTGTGACCTCAAAGATGAAAGTAAAACAATCAAACATTTCAAAAGGAAGAAGGTAAGATAAAAAGAATCTGGCTAATTTCAGACACTGATGTTAAACTGTCACTTTAAGCTGCATAGCTGTGGGGAATGGGAGAAAGCTCTTAGGAGTCTAGAAACCTTTCCTATTGGACATCAAATGGTGTAGGAAGAAATCAAAGAATTTATTGCCCTCACACATTACCTGAATAAAAGAGGTCTGCCTGTAGCAGACACAGTCCCTAAAGATAAAAAAGAAAGAATAAGGTACAAAGTACAATGGGAATCTTAAAAATCAAAGAAAAAAGTCAGTGCTGGCTGCAAAGCCTTTCAATCCCAGTGCTGGGGAAGAGGAGGAAGAAGAACCCCAGGACCTACTGGTTACAATTCCAGCCAAAAAGTGAGGTATGATCCTGTCTCAGAATATAAGGTGACAAGCAGAAATTAAGTAAGACACACAATGCTGACCTCTTGCCTGTATATGTAAGCACACACCTGCATACTCACATGCAGACCTGAAGTCAGAAGACTTCAGATGGTTCTTCACCCACACAACCACCTTCTAAGTTACATCTCCATTGATGCTGTTTTCCCAGGAGAGCTCTGACACTGGTTGCATGTGCTCTCAAAAGTAACTCACTGCCTTCTCCATTTTACCATTGAAAAACAGTAGAGCTTCAATTCAAGGTCAGACCTGGTTACATAACCCATGGCCCAGAAAATACACAAATGGCTAAAGATGTAGCTGAGTGGTCGAGTACTACCACTACCACACCCAAGACTCTAGGTTTAATTCTCAGTACCACCCTCAAAAAACAGCAACAAGGAACCTTCATAAAATCCCCATAGCAGAGGAAGGAGGCAAGAAACGGCATGAGTGCAGAAAATAAAAGGGTCTGCTTGTGCTTTCAGAGCTGCACACAGAACAGCCACACTTCCTAACCCTCCTCAGATGTGCCAACTTGCACTACCAAGCACCTGCTGGTGCACACACGACCCCTTTAAAGTTCATGTGGAAAGCAAATAGCTATCTCCTCTTTAGTTGAAAAGACGTCATAGATTGAATTTAAGTTTGTTCACCACTCTGGTCATTCCAAGAGGCCTAGCCCATTGCCCTCAACTCCAGAAATGCACGCAGGGTTTTGACAGAGTAGGAAACTGGTTCAGGGTCAGACTGCCTGACTGCCTGAGAGGCAGCATGCACCTCCCACACAAGAGCAAGTGCATGCTCCTTGCATTCTCATGCCTGTTCACAAAAGGTCTTCCCATCCTGACAGGAAAAATACAACCCTGAGGGAAAAGGCAAAACACTTTCAAATTACAAATAGGCCACATAAATCTGAAGTAGAGGTGGAGTCACCTTCCTACTTCTAATGGTGAGGTGGGGAGGTACTTGAAGAGTACCTATAGCTCACAGAAATGCTTCCTCAGAGGTCAGAATTTAAAAGCACCTCACAAAAGACATTAAAACAAAAAGTGGTCACCATTGGGATTCTGCAAGTGTTAAAAACAATTTATATCTAAAGACTGCACTCAAATCATATTTTAATTTCAATGTGAAAAAAAAGAATATATTTATCGCAACAGAAATTTGCCAAGCCTTCTGGAAAATAAATTGTCAAATCAGCTTATACAGATCAAAAGATCCCTCTTTTTTATTCAGTCACACCTTCAGATTTTTAACATATAACTCTTGGAATGAATAAGTCCTCGGTGTCTGATAAATTTAGAACACCTAAGCAACAATTGAAAAAGCTAGTTACTCACATCGCTCACAATATGATAATTACAAAATAAATTCATACCTCTCAACAAGGGAGGCTTGAGATCACTGTCTAAGGAAGTAGATGCCAAATCAGATTAGGCATTAGATGTGGTTAAAACGCTCCTGTTTTCTATCCACCATGGTTTGTCTGCACCGGGAACAGCTTGGCTGTTGTTGCTGTTTAGTTTGGATGCCACATCTGGGTGGTACTTAATAGCACAGGGCACTTATTCAATGTGGCACCTCACCTAATTCATGGAGTATTGTTTTTATCACTATGGCACAAATGTAGAGGGCGGGGCACGCTCAGGATGGCAGATCATGGGGCATAAGTGACACAGATAAAATGGCCCAACTTGCCACAAAGGTATTGGCTAATTCAAAACACTGAGAAATACTATTAAAGCTACTCACAACCAAAGCAGAAGGCATTATCCTAGCCGTTATGGTTTCAAACAATGTGAGTAGAATTTTTAAAACTTATTTATTTATTGTTATACGTATGAATAGGTCTTGTGTTCGTACCATTTCCCTCCTCCCTGCCTCCACTCCACTGAGGGCCCTCCTCAGTGGGATTGCCAGAGTATTTTTTTTTTTTTTTTTTTTGCCATCAGAATTCTCTGTGAACTCTGGCAGCCGTTTTGCTCAGCCCAGAGAGGTAGCACAGAAGAATGACTGATTGGTGTGAAAGCAAAATAATTATGTTGTAACTAGCACAAGAGACTATGGTGTGTTAGTGCAAACACTCTGGCCATACCCCCACTTTGACTATATAAGCAATCTGCTCAACTCACCGTTCTAGTAAGATAGGATTTCCATCCAAGTAGACCCAAAGAACCACGGCCAAGTCATTAGTAACAAGGCCGACATGGACTTTGGACTTTCTAACCACCTACTTATTCTTCTTTTTCCTTGATGCATTATGGGCTCCTTGAGGACACTATTCAGTGCACTAGTTTAGCTCCACTTTGTAACAAAGACTGGGTTTTGAAAAACAAAACTTGGCATAATGAAGCATACAGAAACATGGATGTCAGATCTCATTAGTAATGATAGTTTCAACTCTCAGATTTCTCCTGGGTAGCGCACCTGGTGACTGGCATTTTTCCATGCATTCTTCACCAACTATGGTGTGGTTACTTGGCAGAAGGGGCTGATGGGAAAGTTACACCACTCCTCCAAAGTGCAATTTAGAGCACTGTTCACCAAACAGCATCAGCATAATTAACAAATAGAAGTCAAATTCTAAGCTATTACCTTGTATCTATCAAACTTAAATCCCTGAGAATAGGATACAGCAATCTGTTTTAATAAGCCCTCCAGCTTATTCTGATTCACACCAAAGTTTTGAGAATTACTAGTTTGGTGAGGAAAGGTCCATGGAAGATAGTGTGAAGGATGGATATGAGGTCTTGACACTCCTCCGCATCGTATTTAAAACACAGGTCATGTTACTTTGATCCTGTGCTGCAGGGCTTTGCCTGCATTGTGAATTGACATCCAGCAACTGACCTGTATCAAGAACGAGTAACATAAACATTGACTCCTCAACATCCCTTAATATTCCTGCTAGATTCTGTATCTTAGCACCATTTGCCTCAGCCTACCAAATTCCCTGGTGTGGTATGTTCCTGAAACTTTAATGATAGAGATAAAAAATTTATTTAAGATTGTAGGTGATAATGACAAAGGTGGAAACTGGCCACAGATACAGAGTGCCTGTGAGGAAAGATAGTTCACAGCTAGTCAAGGCAAACAGACAAGACGTTTCTTCAACTCTAGAGAGGAGGAAAGACCGGTCAGCCTCCACCTAGGATCTGGAATGAAATGCTAAAGGACTATCAGGCTTCATGGCTGATGCTGCCAAACACAAAATGTAAGTAATTTTGTGTGAGTCCAAAATTCTTCACACAGGCTTTGTGAAAAATCTTTTCCATGGAATAATGAGTAAAGAGGGGAAGAAACAAAAAATTAAATATCTGGTTTATATTAAAAGACATTCTTATGAACAAAATCGGGAAGCAATCTAAATGGACAACCTCCATCAATAAGCTAGTAATGTAATGAGGACTAAGAAAATTCACAAAGAAAATATTTCAAAGACCTTTAAAAGTACAAAGTGGAAGCCTGGGCTAGAAAGAAAGCACATGCTGTTAAGATCACAAGCAAAGATCACATTTTTCTTAGCTTTATTCTTTACATGTAGCTGAATGTGTGATACATACTAAATGAGAAAATGAACTGTTTTGCTCCTTAATTTGAAGAAAATACCTAATGGTTATCTCCCCTTAACTTGCATTCAATACCTAAAGGTTATGTCAACTTAACTTGCTCTAAAGAACTTTATATGCCTGGCAATCATAGATAGAATGTTTGTGTCCCCCACAAAATACTCATGTGTTGAGACCTAATACCATTATAATAGTATTCATAGATGGAGTCTTGAAGAGGTGATTATGTCTTGATGGTCCTGTCTTAAATGGGATCAGTGACATTACAAAAGGGTCTCAGAGAACTCTTGCCCTCCTGCCATGTGAGCTTTCAGTGAGAAGACAGCCATCCATGGGGAAGTAGTTACTCACAGACAGGAAACTTGCCAGCACCTTGAACTTAGCCTTCTCAGGCTCCAGAATCATAAGAAATACATTGACATGTGGACAAGCCACTAAGCTTATGGTATTTTTGTTAAAGGCTCCATTCAGTCATTTCTATCGTATTATAATGTCTAAATTTACCCATCCTATAATTAGTTCTTCCCAGTTATAAATAATAGTAACAAGCAGAACTCAGCCAGTGTGACAATCAGTGACCAGTAAGTGATTGAGATATTTACTACTAACAACTGTATTTTAATCAGAATCTTAAATGCTTTCCCTAAAGCAGAAATTATCAACCTGTGCTGATTTTGTTTATAGAGGACACATTTGGCATGTTAGGAGGCATTTTTTTGCTTGTCCCTATTGAGAAAGGTTATTCTTAAATTCTGGTAGCAAAGAATTATGTAGTCCACAAGGCCAGTAATGCTGCGGGAGCAACCTTGTCTTGACTACTAAGTAGCATGAGCATTTGAAGATCTTGAGGTGATAAAGTGATTTAAAAAACATTTAGAAAGGATTTGAAGGGAATCTATTAATATTTCTTAACTTGGGCTGAACAGTTGGTTCAGCAGTTAAGGCACTGGCCTGCAAAAACTAATGACCCTGGTTCAATTCCCCAGTACCCATGTAAAGCCAGATGCACAAAGGGCACATGCCTGTGGAGTTCGTCTGCAGTAGCTAGAGGCCCTGGAGTGCTCTCTCTCTCTCTCTCTCTCTCTCTCTCTCTCTCTCTCTCTCTCTCTCTCTCTCTCTCTCTCTCTCTCCCCGTGTAAATAAATAAATAAAAATATTTCCCAACTCATAGGACACATCTAAGTAGATTTTTTTGTTCAAGAACATCAAGATTTTGATGTTCAAGGTAGGGTCTCACTCTAGTCCAGGTTGACCTGGAATTCACTATGTAGTCTCAGGATGGCATTGAACCCTTGGCAATCCTCCTACCTCTGCGTCCGGAGTGCTGAGATTAAAGGTGTGTGCCACCATACTCCACTGACTTTTTTAGTGTTCTAAGGCCACCTCTGATCACAGATATTTAGGAATTTACAGAAGCAAAAACAACCAATTATTTTTTTTGATTTTTTATTGATATCTTTATTACCCAAAATTAGATACACTGTATGAGCAAATATTGTGTTGGTATCCCCATTTCCCTCCTCCCTGTCCCCAATCCACTGGGTATCCTTCTCGGTGGGCATACTGGATCAATCTGTTGGGTAGAGGGTTATGGATAGCACAGGAGGAAACCAGGTTTCCTCTCCCCCTTTTGTGTGTTCTTGCTGAGGTTGACAATGTCTCTGGATATTCTCTCCCACCATGGCTCTTGAGAGATCAGTGAGTCAAGAAGTGATCATTTGGGCAATAGAAAACCAAGCCCACCAAAGCCTGGGGGGTGGGGGGTTAATCAACAGTTTTCAAATTTGTCAAGAAATTTGACACTTAGTCAAATTAGTGACTTAGTGACAAGAAACCCTTAACTGGAATTGGGACTCAGGGCAAAATCCTACGGGAACCAAAACTTGGGCTCCAAGGAGAAATTCCCACTACCAGAGAACTACAGAGAGGCTAATCTCAATAGAATTTTGCCAAATTAGAATGTGTATCTCATTTAACCTATACTGGTATCACTCTCTGATGGAGATTTTGTTTGTATTTTTCAGAAGGCAGTGAGAGAGCCGTGATCATTCCAACTCCACCAATGAGCCACAGGCAGAGGGCTGACATGCGGCAAGAGACAAACCACCCCAGGCTTATCATGTAGACCCCAAATGAAACCCTTCAGAGAGTGGTGGGATAGCAAGAGATCTATTGCCACAGCCAATCAGTTGACCCAGCATAAGTCAGCAAGACAGACACCAATTTCCAACACAACCCAAAGCAGAAGTAGAGACCCTTATGATCCCAACTAAAGTGTTTAAGTTTGTTTAGTTTCTTTTCCCATTGTTTTGACCAAAATACCTGAGAGAACTACTTAAAGGAAGATTTATTTTGCTTTAGGCTTTCAGAGATTTCAGACCATCATCATGCATCTCCATTTGCATGGTCAACACATCATGGTGGTAAGTTCAGCAGAGGACCTTCTTTGTGGTGGACAGGAAATAGAGAGAGCTAGACAGAAAGGGGACAGAGATAATATTCCCCCAAAGACCTGCCCCTAGTGACTTATTTACTCTACCAAAGGCTCACCTCCTTAAGTTTCTACAAATTCCCCAAATATTGTCACCATTTACATTTCATATTCAGACCACCACTATAGTGAGCATCACTAAGAACCTCTTGAGAGGAAGAAAATCTTTCATTTCAGGAGATCTTTCATTTCAAGAAAAAGTTTAAATGGTCATCATTGCTTTTTGAGCAAGTAGATCAAGTTCCCTGAGTCATGGTGGGTGAGTATTAAGGCTGCTTTATTGTTGAGGTCTTAGGGGTCTCTGTACTTCCTATATTTTTAATGTGTATGATGGACTTAATTTTTCTTGAATATTAAAGTCTGCCAATTGCTATTAAAAACAAAAAAAAGAACCTCTTACTTTATTTTTATCTATTTTATCTTGGTCTCTTCAGCATATTCAGAATAAAAATCTACTACACACAATAGTCTTCCATACATTTGCAGAAATATACAATGAAGTTCTTCTTTCTGTATTTAATATTTCTTCTTACATTTATTATTTCACACTGTCTCATTATCCTATCCATTGTAGTCAAGACCACTGCATTTAGAATATTTAAAAGTAAATGCTAAGTGCTGGGATAAAGGTCAGTGTACTTGGATACAGATACTTAATGTATACCAGGCCCTGGGTTTCAGTCCCAGCACCACAAAAATAAAAGGTAAATAAATTATAAATTCCAATTTCTGATTCTTGTTTTGTTTTATTGGATGTAAGACTATAGCTTGCTTTTATCACATAATTTTCTGATAAAATTATTGAATGAAACATGTCTGGGACCAACAAGTTTTTGGGGACTGCCCTCTAGACCCACACAAGTCACCATTCCATCCTCAGAGGAAGGGTCACACATAAAGATGCCACTTGCTCTGCATTCCCTATTGTACACATGTCTGCCTTATGAATATAACATGTTTTCCCATTTGTCTAGGGAAATTTTTGAGATCAACTGTGTCTCCTACATGAATCTTATCTACGTGCCCATCTCTCTTGCCACAAAGAAAGATGAAGTCCATATAGAATGAACTCATCACATTTCAACAGATCATATGCCTCACTCACTGTTTTTTAATTTATCAACATTTAATCACAAAATTTATAATTTTACAGCAAATTAATGAACCTTGTTTCCTGTTGACTTCAAAACATACTAGTCTACTCTCAAGAAAATTAATAATTATCTTCCTGCCTCTAGTGTCCTAAATACATGGGTCAAAGGGACTGGCTTTAAGTCTTCCATTTGTTTGATGTGTGACCTTAGCAAGTTGCTCTACTTCTCTGTGCTTCAATGTTCTTATTGCTAAAATGGGACTAACAAAATTACACTGGAGTTGTGAGCATTACATATGATTTTCTAGTGCCTGGGAAGTGGCTGGCACAACACTGTGGCCAGGGTGGCTTCTAATTCAAGAGGATATATTATGGCTCTGTTATCTCAAATCCATTTGCTTAAATTCATAAGAGCAATTGGCTCAAGGTCAATTGGCTTGAAACTCTTTTGATTCATGTTATATTATTTTGCCCCTTTTCTTGGTTTTCAGCTTCCTTATGTCAAGAGCATCCTATTTTGCTATATTTAAAGATAATACTTTGGATAGAAAATATACCAACAAAATGAATGTTGAATTCTTCCAATCTCTCCTGTCATCTGTCAAACTTTCACCATCTGTTCCCAACATGAACTTTGCTTCTTCTGGTTATTATTAGAACTATATTTCTAATCTTTCAAAATATATAGATAGAAGAGAGGGAGAAAACCTTCAGCTAAATGAAAACAGCACTTAGATCTACACATAACAGCTGAATCACTTACCTTGTAAACCTGTTTTTTTATGAATTTAAATGAACAATCTAGCTTATTGTTTGATAGCAACAAGCCGTATCAGAAGGCAACTTGTTCCTTTATTCAAGACACTAATAGTGGGGTCTGGAGATATTGTTGGTACTTGGTTGGTATTGTGCTTCCTGCACAAGCATGAGGACCTGAAGTGAAATCCTCAGCATCCATGTAAAGAAGGAAGCCGGGAACATAGTGCTGGAGAGGAAGAGTTAAGATCTCTGGGGCTTATTAGCCAACTAGTCTACCCAAATCCGTGAGCTATAAGTTCACTGAAAAACCATCTCAAAAATAATGTGGAACACAACTGAGACATCAACTCAGATGGAAGACATCTGATGTGAACTTCTGGCTTCCACACACACATGCACCCCTATTCCCCACACACAAGCATGTATGCACACACTTGCACACACCCCCCCCACGCACACACAAATTAAAATAAAATATAAAATAAACTCATACTGGGCAATTTTTCTCTAACACCTAATGTTATGCAACATTTAATCATATAGTCCAGTCTTACTGAAAATGAACTAATCTTGTCTTTTTCTCAATAAGTAAGGCAATTAATGAGCAATACGAGCACAGAGCCAGCTCTATATACTACACTGACTGTCCTTCATTCCAAACATGTTTTGGGGCCAAACTAAATTTCCTAGAATTGACACAAACAGTAAAATATTTCTACTTTGAACACTAAACTGGCAAAAGCCATTGAACACATTTTTTGACTCATTGTTTTTGCTGTGCATCTCTTTTTCCTCTATAATTAAGGAACCTATTGAAACATCAAAGGAAAGGGTTGAGAACTCTAAATTACATTCACTCCAAAAGCTAACAAAAATTTAAAATAATAGTTTCAGAAAACAGAAGGAGCAATTGAAACTTGTATCTGTCAAGCATTTAGTGTTAGAACTTCCCTTCCCTTTCCATCTGCTGAGAAAGGGCAGGAGGATTAAGCATCTCCTTCAAAACAGACACACCTGAATGGCCAGCTGCTAGAAGTAAACTGTGGCAGTCAGACACACACACTGCTGGGATGGATCTCCAAACCAGGCACAATTTGGGGGAGGAAAGTATTTATTGAAACTAACAGATTCAGGAGAAGTTAAGGAAAAAAGGCTGGCCCCCTTTCACAGATCCAAGCAGAGAGAGAAAAAACTCACCACCAGCACCTCAAGCAAGCAAGCACACTCCAAATTAGTAAACAAGAGGAACTCCAGGCTAGAGCTGAGACTGCTTTTTGCATATGTAAAGCTAGAATTCCAGACCCACCACAGAAACACCTTAGGGCTTGACCCTAGAATCTGGCCAAAGTGACACACCTCCTCCAGCCAGAACTGGCTGGAGACAATTAACAATTATAATAAACTTTTGAATCTATTGGGGGCATTATTCAAACTACCACATACACCCATATCTATCCTAGTTTTGTGTACTGCATGAGTGGAACACAAACACTTCTTCCACACTATAGACTCATTGACACTCCTTACATGCATAACTGTGGTTTCTTTCATTCAACAACTATTTTCTCAGCATCTTGTACCATAATCTTCTGGAAACAGTGGCATAGGATATCCATGAACATAAGAGATCATAGAAAACATGTGTGCAATTTTCAGTAGAAATTAAAATAAGAATAAGGGGTTGGGGAGACAATTTAGTTCACAAAATTCTTGCTATGCAAGCATGATGACTTGATTTCAATGCCTGTGTAAAAAAGCAGGGCATGATGGTATGTGCTGGAAATCCCATCAGTGGAAAGGTGGAGAGAGGAGGATCCCTGATGTTTGCTGACTAGCCAATCTAACCTACTTGATGACGTCTAGACCAATGAGAGAGCCTGTCTCAAAAAAAGAAAACAGATAATAGGTCAAAACATAGATATACAATGCCATCTTAAAAGAAGCTTGTTAATCTTAATAAACTTAAAGGAGAAATCTGTCATCCAGAAGGGCGACTACCGACTAGGGAAGTATAAAAGCTAGAGTCAAGAGATGAGCATCTGCAGCCTTCACTCAAACACTAATGGGAGTCCAAGGAGCCCTAACTGTCCTGTTGTGTGTATGAGGTCACAAAAAAACTTATGTCATGACCCAATGCCAGTGCAGCAACCACACTTCCAATGAGAGTCCCTAAGGAATCTTCTGAGTCCCATGGAGCTGTTCATATGGATAAAAGATTCTAGCAAAGGCAGACACTACCTATTTTCAGTACTGGTAATAAAAACTTCTTGCGGAATGTCTATGAATGTTGTTCTTCTCACTAAAGGATTCCACACTTGTGTCTTCGTTCATGCCCATGAACATTGCTGGTATGTAAGACAGAGGAAAATCTCCTCTGTAAAGTGAAATTGGAATTCTGCTTTCAACTTTTCTGCTAAGTTTTGGAAGGGTGAGTGATTCTTCTAGGGATTTGTTCCCATGTAAGATATGCAGGATTACGCACAGGACTTTACAAACCAAGCCTCGGGTCTCAATTTTCAAGTTTCTCCAAGATGATATAGTCCTTGATGGTTGCCATGTACCTATAGTAATTCACTGAACTGCAGAGGTTTCCTACCAGAGATGGTATCTACATTTTTTTAATATGAAAAGCTCTGTGCTAGTTCAGAAGTAATGAAAACCCAGGATCATAATTCATCACAGACAATAATCTCCACAGACTGGGAAGTAGCTCAGTGATAGAGCACTGGCCTGGCACACACTGGGTGGAGGTTTTATCTCCAGCATTGCTAAGAAGGAGAAGAATGAGAAAGAAGAGGAAAAGAAAATCTTCATTAGAAAGATAAATGGGGAACACCCTGGATGCCTGTGTGGAGTCTTGCAGAAGGGCCAAATAGGCAAAGAAAATGGTCTCTATCAAAGAAAAGGTTCATAGTCTATCAATCAAGACCTCTGAAAGTAGAGCACACAAAGAAATGACATGACTCTTCCTCCTCCTTCGTAATGCATAACCCTCCTCCCCCCAATTTTTCTGGACCTTATACAGAGAAAAGTAGAACATTCAATCAAGGTGGGAACAGAGAGAAGACATGTAATAGAGCCTTTGAAACTTTAAAGATTAAGTAGATCAAAAATATGCAATCACATAAACAGGTTGAATGGGTCACAATAGCATCTTTCCCATCTGTTTTACCTTATTAGCACTAAATGCAAAATGTTTGGCATGTCTGCTGCTGAAAACCTCAGAAATAGAACTAGAGGGACAGAGCCAATCAGTGACCATAGAAGACGCTAAGGAAGCCACTGTGTAAGTGACAGAGAGCTACAGGCTCAGAGAAAAATCTCATCAGGAAGGACCTCAGAACTTCCACTTTCTAATTCTTTGTATGAAACATTTTCACACATCATTGCAGTCTGTTTTCCCAAACAGGTCTAGAAAGTAAAAAAGAGTAGTATTGAAATCTTATTGTAATTATTCCTATTTTACAAATGAAAAAAAAAACTCAAGCACAAATATGGAGAGAGCATAATCTATGGCACTGTTAAGAACATAAAATATAAAAAAATCTTGTCAGACAACAGAGGCAATGTATATGCAATGGCTTAAACTGTGCACATTTTTCTAGACAGCATTGCTTAATAAGACATCAACCTAGAAAGTAATTTGATGTACATATGCATTGCTACACCAATGGTTAAAGTCACAAAGACAGAAAAAGAATTATATGAACATATAGGAAATTGGTAAAATATATTGTGATTTGCTTATACAACAGAATATTATATCTATCAATAGAATTTTATATGGAAAATATGTTTCTTATTGAAGTTTCTAAAGTTGTAAAAATAATCTGTATTGCATGGTTCAATCTTGTTAGATAATAATATTCATGTACAGAAGTCTCAAAAATACATATTAAATTTTTTAAAATTATTTCTGATGGAAGAGCTATGGAGGGCTTTTCCTTTTGATTAGTTTTACATTCCATTTTTAATTAACAGGTAAATCATTTCAGAATAAAAACATATGGAATAAACATGCCATGTGAATTTTTAACCCATTTAATATGTCAATTTTAAGTGCTTTGGGATTTTAATCATAGGTGGGCTTGAGATTAAGCTTATTTTCCCTTCTTTATAGAGAAGAGTAAACCATGACAATTAAACCAGTTAATATAATCAAACTTCTTATCAAAAAAATCAGAAAATATTGAATGGTCTTTTCATTAATTTTTTCAGTACCCATAGACCAACGTGCTTCATGGTTTACTTCATGACAGTTTCTTGTAATAAATCTCAACTGTAATTCTGCCACTTCAAAGCCTTCTTTTCCCTGAGACAATGTATCTCCCTCCCTCCTTCTCTCCCTTTGCCTTTCCTCTCCCTTTTCTTTCCTTGTTTCCTCCCTGCCTTCCTTGCATTTCTTTTTTCTTTTTAAAAATTTTTTTGTTGTCCATAATGAGTTACATTATTTAGTGGGCAAATGGTGAGTTGTTATCCCCAATTCCCCAATGTTCCCCTCCCCATTCCCAATCAGCTGGATATCCTTCTCTGTGGGCCATCTGGATCAGTCCTTGAGGCAGGGTCTAGTATTTTTATATATACTACCAGCCACTTTACAGCCACAGGACATAATTGGACATATAAAATGAACTAATATTTGCTAAAACAATCTTCCAAGGCAAATGCGTGGCTGGAAATTTTGATTGCTTTAAACTGAATGGAATACATGGGTACATAAATTCTTCTAAGCCCAAGCATGCATTCTGTGTTTCTTTCCAAGTTATCTGCACATATAAAATATTTCCTGAACTTATCACTGCCTTACAACTGAATTCAGTTTGTATGGCATACAGTTGTTTTAATGTCAATGAGATATTGATACACTCAAAAAACCACAGCTACAATGAAGAAATCTTGGGCCCGCATCGACCCACTGGAAAACTCTACCAATAGTTCTGTTGGCATGACAACCACAGAGCCAAAAAATGACAAAAAATGACTATGTCATAAGCGGAAATTATCCTAATCAAAATGTCACTTATGACAATATCTTTTTTTTAAATGACAATACTGTAAATAGTGATTTTCACAATGATAATTAAACATAATTAAATACCAGATTCCTTGTCAAGCTTCTTGTATCCTCTACAACTTATTTTTGGGGGGTTGAACTCAGTTTCTCTCTCAAGTACATCTGGTTCCCATCAGGGGCAAAATAAAATGGTCATCTATAAAATTAATAAGTGAGTTTAAAGACATATTCAACCATATTATGAATCTTGATGACTCTGGAAATATTTTTCTCTACTAAGAAACAGAGCTTGAAATTAACATGAGACCTGGGAAAGTGTAGTGACAGGTAGCGATAAATAAAAATAGATACATGACATTAAGGAACAGAAGGGTGTCCTGATACACTGGCATTCAAGACACTGGTATGAGGATTGGAGAGATGGCTCAGTAGTTAAGGTGCTCACCTGCAAAGCTTAATGACCCAGTTTTGATTCCTTAGTACATACATGGTCTGGAGTTCATTTGCAGTGGCTGGAGGCTCAGGCATACCCATTCTCTCTCTCTCTCTCTCTCTCTCTCTCTCTCTCTCTCTCTCTCTCTCTCTCTCTCTCTCTCTCTCTCTCTCTCTCCTGCTTACAAGAAATAAATAAAAACATATTTTGAAAGAGAGTGGCATATTTCTACTTTTATGTAGAGAGGCCAATACTCAATAGTCAGGTTTGAGTTTAGTTGAACTTTTAAATATATCTGTGTGACCATAAATCAGTGACATGTAGTAGGAACCTGAAAACACTGAAAATGGACATGAGGGAAGGTCAAGGCCATGGAAGCAATGGAAGAAAACTGTTACTCTGCAATGTATCCCTCAAATGTTTCTGTGCTGGAAGCTTAATTCCCAAGTTCACATGCCGATGGTATTTGGAGGTGAAGGCTTTGGAAGATAGAATTAGATGACACCATGAGGCCGAGACTCTTATGGTGCATTTGTGACTTTGTAAGAAGACGGAAAGCGAGAACTGAGCTAGTACACTTGCTTGTCTTGAGATGCGCTGGTTCCCCCAGGTTATGGTGCAGTAAGAATGCCCTTGTCAGATGCTTACATGATACTCTCAGACATTCCAGCTTCCAGACCTGTGAGAAATAAACCTTCTAGTCTTTATACATTACCCAATCTCAAGTACTGACTATAGCAATAGAAAACAGACTAATATAGAATTGATGAAGTTGCAGGAAGAGCAAGAACGAGATCAATGTCACAGTAGTAACTTCACAGATTAAAGTGATTTTTTTCCCATAAATTTTATATAACTCAGCTCCAATGTGGAGTGGGGCAGGCAGAAGTAAAGGCAGAAAAAACCTAGTTGGCTTTAGAAAGGTGAAAACTCGGACTTTCTTCTGTGGGAAAGGGAATAGATTCTTCATGGAGTATTGTTAAGAAGAAGAGCAGATTCTTGTCACCAGCAATGGAGTGGACCTGGGCCTGACAGCTGAAGTGATTCTGGGATATTTCACAATTGTAACATCTTTAAATCTTAAGCAATTAATGTGTCCATCATTGTTTTCTATCTTCAGATAATCAAGTTAAGGGTTGTTATTTATTATCTATGCAATATAAAAAATTAATTAAATTATTTATATAACGTGAATTATGAATATTAAAATGTGCACGTAGAGTTGGAGTGATGGTTCAGTGGTTAAGAGCATGAGAAACTGAGGGGTGGGGGACTGAGGTAACTGAGTTATCCTGCCCAGAACTCATAAAAATAACTGGACATGGACATTTGTAACTCCAGTCCTGTAGAGAGCAGAGACCAAAGAACACTGGAGCCCAAGCAAACAGCTATTCCAACATCAGTAAGAGGCTCCAGCTCAAGGAAACAAATGGGTGAGCAATGGAGGGAAACACCTGATGTTCTCCTATGGCCTCCGTATGTGCACAGGATGCCGCATCTGCACACACACACAGGTCTGTGAACACATATACACCACACTCACACACATTACATCATATACATCATCCCAAGTACACACACATACACAGAGGTTCATGCAAGTGTGCTCATTTTGTTCATAGCAAGTCTTCTTTCTTGGAAAATCTGAGGCATGTACTTGGAAAGGCACTCAATACACAAAAAATTCATACATGTAGTTGATATTTCTCTTTCATTTCTGAGATTTTTTTTGCTGTTTTTAGATGGATGTTCTTAGAAGTTGCCTTCAGACAGTAATACACACTTTAAATTACAAAAGGAAATTTCTTGCACTGTGATGATCACTCAGTGGATCAAGCACTTGTAACTAAAGCATGAGAACAAGAATTCAGATCCCTTGGCAGCTGTATAAATACCAGGTGGGTGTGATGACCACCTGTAATCCCAGCACTCTGGTAGCGCAGAGATGGGATCCTTGGTGCAAGCTGGTTAGCAAATTACCCAATAAGTGAGCTCTAAGTTCAAATGAGAGAGCCTGTCTCAGTAAATAGAGAGGTACCAAGGTCTACATACCCTGGTCTACACACGCACATGTGCACATGTGAACCCACATATATAAAAATAGTCATATACACACATACACAACAAAAATGCATAACATACATATACATGAAAAATAATGAATAAATAAATAAAAGAATTTCTTCTCTACACAGGAATCCCAGTCTTCTGATTATTTATCTCATAATTTGCCCAACCTTTTATCTAAAGATCCTTCAAGTTGAAAAAAATTCAATTCTAAATAGAATACGTAATAAAAATTTATCATATTTAACTAGGAAGTCCTCAACTTGTACTGTCCTCAGGCTGGCTGGCGAAGGGCTCAGCATCACTTGGACCTTGCTCTTTCTGCTTGGCTGCTGGGCTGTGTATTTCATCCTGAAACAGGCCTTCTACAATGTTGTGGAGGAAACTAAAACTGAGCCCTACCCAACCAACATTTGTAGAAGTCATTCTGAGTATTATTACCATTCAATCTTAAACATGAAAAATAAGGTTTTCTGTGAATACTTGCTTACCACACACACAAAAGACCCCCCATCCAAAAAATAACGAAAAAGATTTCTCAGCCCTAAAAAATAATGTCAAAAATATGAAAGGTATTCATGTTGAACTAGGATCCACTTTAATACAGCATAATCACTAGCTAATAAGGCTCAAGGTAGCTTATATAGCCAAAAGAAGTCTGTATTTCATTTGTAATAAGTTACCACTGAAACATCCACCTGTGTTCATTCAAAGCTCCTCTCAACTTCTGCCCTTCTCACAAAGCCTCTGTGATGGTTCCTCATTCCACATTTCAAGCCAGTATTTTAAACCAGAAAGACAAAAATCAAGTTTGCTCCTTGTATCTCTTGCCTGCTCCACTGGGCAATAAGGAACTCAGATTGAAATCTCCAGGTTATAGACCACTTTTCCCCTGGGCCTCTATCCTGGGGGACATGGCCCTTCTGTTAATATCTTCTAAGGAAAAGTTGGAAATAGGACCCCCTGTTTAAAATGACTTGTGCCAGCTAGATCTCATTCTAAATCAAAGACACTTCTCATTCACAGAAGGTTTAATTTCAATGGTGCATACAAAAGTAACAAAGAACTCGGGATAATTCTCCTGAAAAAGGTGTACAACCCATTGTGTGACATGTTTTTGCTTTTTCTTTCAGTCTTTTGTGTTAAAATACTATTCAGTATGCAAGCATGGAGAACAGAAATAAATACTTCGTAGCAAAGGAAAAATATACACAGCACATAAGGGAAAGGCAGAGGAACCAACAGTTGATACAATGCTCCCACAGGTTTTGGGTGTTCTGGCCCCAGATGACTGTCCACCCACATTCATTTGTTTTATACAATATTCTCTGTTTCCAAAGCACAACAACAGTCTTTGGATTCATTAGGCTAAACATCGTCTAACATCAGGGCATTTTTTTCCACTGTGTTAGATTATTTCTCTGTCCATTTCTATTCCTACGCATGAATCGATCTAAAACATTTGTACTCATGACCTCCTCAACCTGCTACCCAGAAAAAGCCTTCATGACCCTAGGTTGTGTGAGGTATCCCCACTTTTAAGATTTTTATGAATTCTACTTTTTTATTTCTTTACTCAATACAATAAATGGTAATTTTAATCTACCTTTATTTCATTGACTGCCTGCTTTTTTCTGATGAACCAATCTATCTTTCCTTCCTTCATATATTCACACTACAAATACATACATTATTCTAGACCCTAAGCATGTACATGTGAACAAATCAGAAATTGTCCGGGATCTTGGCCTTCCCTGACTCAGCACCTTAGTACTAATCACAATGATATGTTGCAGGTACTCCATGTAGAAAATATTTGATTGGTGGACAAGAATTAGAAGTGTAGTTTGGTCTCTTGATTCAAACCTTGACAAGCCTGATCTAAACTCGTTCTCTTAACTACTAACCTACACTGATCTATGTTGTTTGTAATAGATAACGTGTTCAAATCAACTGTTGGCTGCTATATAACACCAGAATTATTGCTAGGCATATAATAAGTATTCATTAAATAAATGCTTACTAATGCTTACAGTGTCATGCACAGGTCAGGGAATTAATGCTATTTTAAGCAGATTTTTTTTGTTTCTCTAAAAAAATAATATTACTAAGGGACCACTATCTAATAAATATTCCATGTATCAGCCTTTCTTACTTGAAAGACCATCATCTTGCTCTGGACCATCCTTTTTATTTTCCGGGAAGTGACAAAATTGTGACTGTTATTGTAGGCACAAGCAAACCCTTGAGCACTCAGTACCATGAGCTTCTATCACCACATGCTTGTGCCTGTCCAGTTAATGATCAGTGGAGTGGGCATGAGCATCTGTTAGAGAACAGGGAAAAATAATAAAAGAACTTGTAAAAAATAAAAGATTTGTACTCAGATTCATTGTTTAGGTCATACTTTGAAAAAAAAATGTTGTTTACATGTATTTCAATATATATACAAAATTTATATTATTTATATTACATTCATATAATTGATACAAACAAATACATTTTGAACTTTCATAAGCAACCTTATTTATTTTGAATGATCAATCAAAATATTTGGAAACTACTGAGTTATAACATGATGTAGGCAAAGTCAATGTCCACTGAACAGTTTTGTATTCCACACGAATACAATATCTCCTTTAGCGTGCAAAACTGGGTTCAATGAAGAAGTCGGCAAGTCGTCCCAAAGACAGCAGTGCTACAATGTCAGGGGAGCATCTCCAAGTGTCTTCTTGTTGATGCTGCGTCTATGGCATCATTTCTACTTGGAGAGGGGATATGGGCTGGGCCTGGTTTTGCACTAGTCACTCACCACATGAAAGCACACACCTTGATTGAATGAATCTTCACAGCAACCCACACAGAGGAGGAAGTTGTTCATTTCTTAAGAGTGTAAAGGGAAATTTGGAGCATCAAGGAACTTCTTAATGTTACAATCCTACTTTTTTTTTTAAAAGAAACTGGCATTTAGACAAGTCCAATTGTAATGTCCAGGATTTTTGTCCCCAAGGCAGAATCCTGGTTTTAGCACTTGAAAGTGATCTTGGGCCAATTATTGAAACTCTTCAAACCTAAGTGTTTCTGTTCTGGAGCAAATGATGGTGCAACTACTTTCAGTCCATTATTATGTTTCACTTAGAGATTTTTTTGTTGTACCGAGATAATTATGCTGATGTATTAGCAGTTCAATGATGCCCTTGAAGGGTGACACCACCATTCTCAAAATTCATTGAATAATTACAGAGAAGTTCAAACATCTTCATCTGTGTTTAATGGACAGCTGAGGCTTAAATGATACCCATATCTGGCGCATTTTATAACAAAGTCTCTCTAATATGAATAATAAAACTGATTTGTATGATCAGACCTCTCGTGGCTGCACCATGTCCACCTGCTAGGATGGACTGTGCCCCCCAAGACTGTAAGCCAGGAGAGATGGCCCAGCAGTCAAGGCCCTGGCCTACAAAGACTAACATTCTTCAGTATCCACGAAAAGCCAGATGTACCAAGTGGCACATGCATCTAGAGTCCCTTTATAGTGGCTGGAGACACTGGCATACCCATGTTCTCTCTCTTTCTCTCTCTCTCTCTCTCTGTCTCTCTCTCTCTCTGTGTCTTCTATCTCTCTGTGCTTGCAAATAAATAAACAAATATTTAAAAAAAACTGATTTGTAACTATTATACTTCAGTCAGCAATGGGCCAAATCCTTCACTTTAAATTGGATTTCAAGAGAAGCTGAGTATCAAACACTAAGATTTCCCTTTCTAGATTCACTGCAGATTTGCCCAGAAAATACCAGAAGACAGAAAATCAGTTTTTATTGATAGATGCACATAAAAATTCTAAAAAACAATTAAGCAAGTATTTATCTAAGAAAGAAATACACATATCGTTTGTTATTGTCCCATGTTATTGTGTATTTTATTGTGTTTAAAATTTACTTTATTTCATTTACCTGTGAGAGAAGGGAGGAAAGAGATAGAGTATGTACAGGAGTATAGGGGCCTGTTGCTGCTGTGAAAGAACTCCAGACAGATGGTTTTATGTGGTACTGGGGAATAGATCCCAGGCCCGCTGGCTTTGCAAGCAAGTGCCTTTGACCATTGAGCCATCTCCCCAGCCCGATTAGGTATTTTATTTTAAATATGTGACACATTAGAACTATTAACTTCACAGTAAGCTCTAAAATATTTACTTCAAAATGAGTGCAGTAAAAATATAATATTTTTGGCCATATATTGCAATTTATTAAATAGATTGAGTCTAGCATAAAAAATAAATCATATTACTGAATTACTCTGTGTAACAGGGTGTGGAATGAGATAGTATTGGCTGAGAACAAAGGTTGAGAAATAACTCCCACGGAGTTGAGGCCGTCCACACATCTACATGGGTTTGCTATGAGGAACCGAAGTGGTTCAGCTCCTGTTACCACCGCAGCCATGCTGTGGAGAGAAATGGGGCATGCTCACTTCCACTCTCTCCCCGCACTCATCTCCAAACTAAGGAGGACTGTCATCAGTCCAAGAAGCTATGATTTCTTTATTTTTTAAGAAGTTTTATTTACAAAATGCAGTTTCAGAAGGAAGGGACAGAAGCACCCATGTTAACACAGGCATCTTTGAATTGACTGATCCAGGAGCTTCCCTAATGGATGGTTGATATTTTGCAGATGTTTTCATCTCAAAAAAGGGTTCTTTCTTTAAATAACAGAGCTGGAAGGCTGAATGAATCATACTTTTCCTTTTCATTTGTTTCTGTCTCTTGAACATATGAATGATCTTGATAAAACTGTTTAAAATTAGATAAGAACTGCATGAAATGCTTGAGAAACTTTCTGGAAGTTCTTCATATTTTGTTGGCAACTGTCCCAGCTGTTGTCAGACAGACCCAGTTCACCTTGGCCTTTATTAAACGCTGCCGTTTCCTTTCAATGTGGAAATCATCCAGAATGTTTCCTTTCCAGATTTGTCAATGTGGAATTTTTGAAGCGTTTTGATGAGTTATGCTTTGATTGTAACATAAATGATGTTGATGTCTTCATTACAAGTTCTAGAATGTATTCTTTTCAACTCTGCTGTCACGGAGTCTCTTTCTTCAAGACATTAAATATGCATCCTTCTAGAAATAGCTGAATCTGGCTTCCCTTTCTGATCTCTTCATCCCATTTTTTCCCTTAGGCTTCAGTTCACTTGGTATTGCTAGAGTCTCTTTTTCAATGGGAATCCTGACTTGTTGGTTGGATCCAATTGGCTTCTCAGAGTGTGCTGAAGATGCCACAGTTGGAATAGCTTTGAGTTACTGTAATTTATTTTCTCTATTGACTCTATGCTTCTTACATTTTCAGTGCTTCTGGACTTGTGGATAATGGGCACAAGTTCTATTCTTGACTTTGTTGCACTGTATCAGAGACATTTTCATTTGCTTCATTTTTAGAAGTGTTCAGGACCTAAACCCCTTCTATTCCTTGAAGAGTTGAAGGTGAAGGGATCAGTGACCCGCATTACTTGAAGAGTAATGGTTGGCTGGCACCGGAAGCAGTACTGTGCAAGGGATGGGCACAGTTTCCTAAGGTTCTTTCTAGTTCTAAATCTCTCCCATTCTGACAAAGCTTGGAGAGTCAAGTGCATCAATAGGCTTGTGGTTTTCCCAGCTTTATGTTTCAGGAAATGCATGCTTCCAGATGTGTTTTCTTAATATTGAAACACACCTGGCACCACACTGCCATCCCTGAATCTATTCTTTCTTAATAAACACACGCTTCTATATGTTCTGTTTTCTAAGGAAGATGACGGGTCTCTGTGCACATCACTTCCTTTGTCAGCTGCCCTGTGCTCATGTCACACTAATAGAAGAAGCTCAAGTATGACTGGAAAACAGGAGGAGAATGTTCTCCATTCTAAAGCCAGTTATTCCTGTCAGTATCATCCCTTAGCCAATCAGGTTCCTATCACTAGCATCTTTCAGAACTTGCGGAATCAGTCTCACTGCAAGTTCTCCCAGGTACCAGCACCACCTGGAAGCTTCTCTCCCAGCAGGATTCTGAGGTTCTGGATCCTGATGAGCCCAGTTTCTCTGTTTCCTCAGGTTCTAGACTCACAGTGTAGTTGTTTCCTGAGGTCTTTTAATTGTGTTCTGCCATTTTCCTCCCATTGGCTCATTCTTTCAACTCTAGTCCCCCAATTCTCCATCATAAATTTCCTCATTTGAAATTGTAGATATAATTTCTTATATCCAAACTGGATCTCTGATGATATAGCATTTAGGATCAAGACCTTTGGATATGGAACTTTAAATTTAGCCTTGAACTCTCTGTCGATGGGAATTTGAATGCTAACAATATGTGACATGCAGAGGCACAGAGGCATCCTGATTGAAAACATCACCATCTGTATTTGACTGTGGTGGAGTGCTTACAGAAGCCCAGAACTCAGAGAATCAAGTGGCTTCTATCCTTGACCACTGCTGTAGGAATGGGAATTGTTCCAACATGATGGCTTCCGACTGAATGATAGCTTACACACTCAAATGGCAAGCTCTGGGCTGGAAATGCTCAAGCCACAATGAGATAAGTAGACAGCTTCAACAACAGTCATAAAATAATCTTCACTTGCTTGTCACTGTGGCTGTGACTCCCTGGAAAATTCAACTGCAATTTTTAAATTTGGGAATTGAAATTTCACTGTGGTTTTACAATTAAGGTACTGAATTTGTGAATCCAAATTCTATTGAAACTCTAAAAACTTAGTTAGATAATTATAATGTAATTTGAGTTCATAGAATTGCCCAAAATATGAACACTGGGGCATTGAGTGAGAATGAATGAGAAACTCAGATTTGGATGGAGAAATTTGACACAGAAGTTTAAAATCGTGGACTCCAAGCTTCTCTTAGTTTCTCTTGCCTCTTCTCTTAGTCAGAAGATATCTGCCTTTTCTTAATTAATAGGTAAAAAAAAAACCCTAATAACTCATTTGAGCAGCTACAAGGGAACAGATTTTATCCTTAAGACACACACAACTGCAATTTATTTTGTAGAGCCAGATATTGGATTACTCCTGAGAGAAGGAAAGAATTATGAGCCTATAGAAGACAGCTTATTCTCCATAAGACATCCCTAATGTCTATTGGCAGAAATCTGAGAAAATGTGTGCAGAATTTAATTCTAAGGATGTTAGGCAAAATGAATACACTATAATATTTGATTGTGATGAATGAATTAATATGAGGGAATGGATTCTTTTCTTAAAATATAATCTCTCAAATTATACCCATTAGCTGGGTTAGATGACTGATACCTAGCTTCAAGACATCCCTGAAAACAATGAGGTTAATATGCCCTAATATATTGTGATACAAAAGAAAGAATGCAGAGCAGTAGAAGTAAAAACACAAGGCATATTTACCATAATGAAAAATGGGGACCAAGAGGTAAGGAAAAAAAAAAGGCCAGCAGGAATATTACTCTACTGTCCATAATTAACCAGGGTGTGGTAACTTGAATGCATTTCCCTTATAGACCCAGATGTTTTATGATAGCTGGTAACTTGGGTCTGGGTGTGGGAGTGAGCAGGTCTTTGATTCCTGCTCAAAGGTATGTTTGAGGGGGATGTGAATTCCAGAGCAAAAGTATTCAGAGAGGTTTGAGCTCCTGTGGTCCTGCTCACTCCAGTTAGTGCTGCTGCTGCTGCTGCTGCTGCTGCTGCTGCTGCTGGATTTTCTATGCTTGGATTTATGAATGGGAGCCAGCTTCTTCTGCCATTGATAAAACCTCCCCTGGACCTGTAAGTTGAAAATAAATCCCTTCCTCCAATAAACCTGTGTTTTGTTGGATGCTCATCCCAGCAAAGTGAAGTTTTCTACAACATAGGATGTCGCCAGAGATGGAATAGATCGTGAGCTTATAAAAACACAACATTATATAATAGAGAAAGCAATATTGGTTATATTTCAGGCTGACTTGAGTTGCCATGATGGAAAGTCCACTCCATTAACAATTAAAATAATAAAAAATAACATACAAATGGAAAAAATGTTGACCAGAGCCACAAACTGTGAAGTAAGTCCTTACTTTATCCAGGAGGAAAGTAAAAATATTGCTCAAGTTCAGATTCTATACTTTCTGAAGTAGCCACACAAGAAAGAAATTGAATTTCAAATTTCAAATACTATAAAAATATCTTAAAACATTAACCATCCAAATTCAGCAATGCAAAAATAAATTTATGATTAAATACTCTATGTAGAAACCATTTCTTACATAAACTTGAAGTTCTTTTAATATTTAAGAACTCCAGTAATGAAAATTCTTTCCAATAAGAGAATGGAGAAAAACCCATTATAACCTCAATCACAAAGAACTTTCAATGTTGTTGAATTTCATTTTAATTTGAAACCTTATCAAACTTTTTTTTAAATATATATTTATTGTCCATAATGAGTTACATTATTTAGTGGGCAAACCATGCGTTGTTATCCCGAATTCCTCAATTCCCCCCCTCCCCTTATCAAACTTTTAAGATAAAGAATTTATCTAACTTGATATAGGTATATATCATAAAAGCTGCTAGTATTATAGTTGGATTTCCTTGTAAAATCAGGACACACACACAATAAAAAGTATTATATAACACTCTATCCCACATTGAATTAAAGGTTTTAGTCAGCAGACTAAGATTAGAAAAACAACATAAACGCTATAAACTCAATTGAAGCCAAACTGCCACTTTTCATGTTTTTCACTAATAATAGACATCATGATGAGACAAAAATGAAGTAAAAACTATGACATCAAGAGAAAAGAAACCTATGAACAACACAAACCAAAGCAGAAGTCCAGAGACACTTAAGGTCTCAACAATAAAATAGACTTAACACTCACCCACCCTGACTCGGAACTGTGTGGAAGAGGTGGCGGAAAGATTGTAAGAGCCATGGAGGAGGAAAATATCCAGAGACATTGCCCCCCTCAGTAAAAACACACAAAGGGGGGGAACCTGGTTACTTGCTGTGCTACTTTTAACCCCCTACCCCAGGGACTGATTCAGTACTCCCACGAGGAGGGTCCCCAGTGGGTTGGGGACTGCGAGGAAGGAATTAGGGGTACCATCATAAGATGTGCTCATACAATGTATGCAATTATGGATAATAAAGTAAAATAATGAAATAAAATAAAATAAGAAACTGTGGAGCTGGGGGTGCTACTCAGCTGGTAGAGTACCTGCTTCGCATGCATAAAGCCCTGGCTTCTATTCCCAACACTGACTGCATAAAACTGGGCACTGCTGCACACATCTGTAATCTCAGCGCTTCAGAGGCAGAGACAGGAGGATCAGAAGTTCAAGGCTGTGCTCAATTATATTGGGAGTTCAATTTCAGCCTAGGGTAAATGAAAACCTGTCTCCAATAAAAAGAAAATAATAAGAAACCAGCTGCTGAGAAAGAGCTTTCCCACTTTAAATACTTATCCACGGTTCCTTCTAATATGATTCCAATTTGGAACAATTTTTAAAATTGATTCAATGGGGGCTGGAGAGATGGATCAGTGGTGAAGGCATTTGCCTGTAAAGCCTAAGGATCCAGTTTTGATTCCCTAGAACCCACGTAAAGCTAGATGCAAAGTGGCACATGCATCTGGAGTTGTCTGCAGCGGCTAGAGGCCCTGGCATGTCCATTCTCTTTGTCTGTCTCTCTTCTGTCTATGTCTCTCTACTTGCAAATAAAATATTTTTAAAATTTTATTAAATGATCTTCCAGAACTAAAGAGAGAGAGAGAAAAGAAACAACACTGCTGTTTTATACAAATAAGCTACTATACATAGATCGATCAAAATAATTTCTATCTAAAGACATAAATTTGTGCATTTAAATCACAATGAAGTGTTTCCATCATAATTATAGCTACTTTCTGGTTCAGTTTTAGTAACTTGGAGCTATAAGCTTGGATGTCAAAAACAGAGTTAGAAGTGATAAACATGAAGCATGGAAGTTCTCTAAAGTTTTTTTGCGTTTCAAGTTTACACAAACTTTTAACATTTTATCCAGTTGGAGGCATGGGTTCTTCTAACACCCACAGACTGCTGCTGTTCAGAAACAATAACCACAGTGAGTGAAGAAACACGCGTGTTGATTTTCTGGTGGAGAAGGGCCATGATAAATATCATCATTTGAAATGGCCAATGGATCAGCCACAAGTACAATAAACTGGAGCCAGACAGTGTGATGGGAGCTGTCTGGGCTCCATTTCTAAACTGACAACTGTGAGAAAAGCAGGGGCTGACACACAGGGAAACTCAAAGAACTGCTTGAAAGTATATGGTCCTTTTCCAGAATTGCTGTCTAAGGAGAAAGACAAGAGAAAACTGAACCCTGGAGCAAAGAGGTGAGGGAATTAGAACATTTTATTTTGGGTTTCCTATTTTGGGCAGACTAAAAGGCAGATATATGAAAATTTATTTGGAAAAAACTCTTTAAATATTATTGTCTCAAAAATATTTGTGGTATCAGCAGGTGGCATTAACAGCTGTGGACATGTTGATAATAGTGAAGATTCTAGTTTGGCCTTTCCCATGCCAAATGAGACTCTTGTCAAGAAAACAAGTCACCTCTTTGAGGTTGCCACCGCTTTGAAGTCCATAACTACCCACAGTTGTCGTTGTCAAGCACTTTCACGAGATCTGAGGTACAGAATGAAATGCTGCTAAGCTTAGCGAAGGAAGCCAGGTAGTATTTGGCATCATAACACTCAACGTTTCTCGTCTCTTTCCAGAAAAGCTTGTCTTAAAGATGGGCGTAGAGTGAGATAGGAGGGTTGTGCTTGAGAATTCTGACCCATTCACTCCAGCTACAGGCTGACACCACTCCTCCTCACCTGATGCTCACAAACATCTTAACCACAGTGAGTGTTCCTCTGAGTCTCTGACAAAAATCCCCATTAATATTTTAACTCACAAGGAATCGGGACTGATATGCGAATGCAGTACCTACTATGGCAGTCAGTAAGTGACCTCTAAAAGAACAGATAATCCACAACAGTGATGTAACAATATGAAAAGCAACAGAACAGTAAATGAGAGGTCGTGGAAATGGAGGGGGTAGCATGGAGAAAGAACAGCCCACTAACCCAGAGCATCACAGAGATGCTATAAGCACACAGTAGTGATAATACTGCAATGTAATCGTGAACATTTTTCCATTCTATCTTATCTGAGAAAAAGTTTATTTTTCCCTTTTTAAATATGAAGAATGACTTAGATATATAATTTTTGCCTGTTCTTAGAAACACACAGTTTCTCCCCAGAGTATAAATATCTAATTGAAAGAATATGTCAGAGAAAAGGGCTGACAAGTCCCTGCCTCATGGAGATCGATTAAAGAGGAAATAAGACACCGATCAAATAAATAAGAAAAAAACGGTGATCGATGAATGATGTGGTGAAAATAAAACTATGGGCCATGATGGAGAGTGTTTGGAGAGTTGAAGCTGAAGAGTTTGTGGGAGCCTCCCGGATCACATTTAACTTGATATGTTACCTAAATGGCAACAGAGCCCGTCACATGATAGGGTATAATTTCCCTTTGGAGAAAATGGATTTTGCAAAGCTCCTAACTCCCAAACCTAGACCTTCAGGTAGCTCATCTCTGCTGCTCAAGAGTGACCCAGACAGAGCTTGGCTACAGATAAGCTCCCACTAAAGCATCCAGAGTGAGATTCTCAGAAAGCAAGCCAGCTACAGTAAGTACCAACAGCAAATGGACTGCAGCCTCTAATGCCCTGGTTTGTTTGGATTAGGAGTTCTGCTCTATTGATTTAACATGTTTATATCCATCCTTAGTTCAAAAATCATTTAAGGCGTGATCTAAGATGTATAAATTATGACCAAGCAGCAGGAGTAAAAAGTAGAATGATTGAGAAACTAAACCAAAGGTAATCTGGGGAAACAATGCTCATGATAAGGGCCAGTGAGTTTTCCAGGAGCAATGCAGAAAGAAGAATACTGTGAGCTGTGCAGTTTAAAACATTTAGCTTTTTTTTGACGTCAGAAAATGACACCATTCCCATACATGATTATTTGTGACTTAATGAAAGTGCCCCTCTGTGATGTACTTCAATACATAAAACTGTGTTCACTGCTCTGATTCTTACAAGGACTTTCAGTGGATGGTTTTGTAGTCATTTCGCTGTACAGCTCAATGAATATAATTAATCAGTTGAGCAGCTTTACATAGAGAATGTGTGTCCAGGTCATTGTTCAACTAACTTCATCCAAAAATATACCGTTCAACAATTTAGAAGTTAATGTACATGAACCTCATGGATTCTTCTCTGAATATTATATTTTCAAACTTAACTATTGAGAAATGTAAGGATGCTGACCTGTTTTGCATTGCTTTCCAATCTGCAGGAGTGGAATGTTGCCAGTTCTACACAGACCGTAGAGTCATGACTGTATGTTCTATGAGGATTAGAAATAGGTCTGGAAAACTATGGACAATATTCCACCAAGGATATCTAACTAACATCTGTGCAAAGTTAATAGCATTACTCAACATATCATTGCTGTAACACTAAGAGAAAGACACTAGGGAAGATCTCAATAAACAGAATAGAATAATATTCTGCACCGAATAAACTTAGTTGGTTTCAATTACAATTTAATATCTTACTAAGAGGGTAATATGTCTTATATAACAGAAAATAGAAGCTGCCTAAAACAATACTAGATTATCTAGGGAGAATGTGTGAAGTTAAGAGCATAGACTATAGACAATGTTTCAAAAATACAGCTGCAACACATCTTGTGCAAAATATCTGACCCAGTGTACAGGCAAATGAAATATATTCTCAATGAAATACAGCTTGTCACTATGAATTTTAACCAGTGTGTTCAAACAGTGATGTAAGCATGGGAGATATACCATCAGTGTACTCTGAGCTACATTTCAGAAAAAACTACTTTATATGAAAGAACAACTTTCAACTTAAAACTATCAATATGGCTCATGTAGAATACAGCCTTTGCCAATGAGATCATTTAGATATTTGAGTGATCTGTTTCTTAGATATTTTGGTTTTTGCTAAGGCTATCTAGAAAAAAACAATAAAAATAATTGCTCTATTTAATGCTTTTCCATTTATTTAATCCAGTTCATACACACTAGATTCTATGGAAAATTTCTTACTAACTAATTTCTGAATCTGAACTTTTAATATGAATTTCTTATTTTTACTATAATAATAATGAAAAATATTAATGAATTATGAAAATCTGCTAGGCATATAAACAAAAAAAGCAAAGAAACTTTTGTAGAATTGTTGGAAGGTAATTATTTAAGAGTCCCCCAAGTATGATAGCATTTTCTATATACACATGAGCTTTTGCAGACTAGAATGCCTTGTTTTTATTTTTCTCAGTCTTCAATGCAGCACCCAACAAATACAAACCAAACCATATACATAATGCTCCAAATACTGCACATTAAAAACCCAACAG
This sequence comes from Zapus hudsonius, assembly GCA_004024765.1. NCBI lineage: Eukaryota > Metazoa > Chordata > Mammalia > Rodentia > Dipodidae > Zapus > Zapus hudsonius. The sequence goes on along the minus strand of PVHP010003914.1, from coordinate 45,240 downwards.
CTGTTGAGAACTAACCAAGTCAGAGTGGATTTTCACTAAAGTGAAATTCCATGAAGTGTTAAGGATATTTGCAACCTAGTAGCATGCTCATTCTTACAGAAAGCCCATCTTTCAAATTCGATAGGTTGGTCTTGATTTTTTTCAGCCATAACTGTGTTTTGCAAATATGTAGCAGAATGTCTAGCATGTGCCATACGTTTTCTAGGTGGGTAATTATAAGCAGTTAAAGAACTGAAAAAAATATCACTCTTTAAGTTCAGATTTCAATAATCATAAACAGATAACTGAAATTCAAAGGGATTCTGCCAGAGGATGATAAGAGATACAAAGACAAAGACCATCACTCCACAGAGAATAAGACAAGGGTGTAGAACAACTAAACATCTCTTTCACTGTTCACAATGCAAGATTATACACTGGCCTTTTCCAACTTGCTGCCTATGTTTCTTTAAAAAAATCATTATAAGATCCGTCCAACACATGTCCTGTATTTACACAGGAGAAATGAAAGCATATATCTATATGGAATATAATGTAGCATAAAATAAACTATTGATTCACACATCAAATGGATGAATAGTGAAGCAATTATATTGAATGAAAGAAGATAGATCACCACCATGCACCCCCCTGTAAATAGTGCACAGTTTATGACTCTACACAGAACTTTAGAAAATAAAAATGAATCCACATGATGAAAAGGAGATAGGGGAATCTAAGGGCAGGAGGGAATACAAAGTGTCATGGTAGACAGCAGAAAGAAGACAGAACATATGTGGGTTAGCTTCTTTGATAAGAGGCTTTAGGCAGCATTTAGAAGACTTGTCATCGTGCCTCACACAGCAGGTCTCAGGACGATGGCTCTCACCAGAACACATGCTAACATCTTAACCTTGGATTCTCCAGCTCCCAGAAAAGAGGGATATGAATCGATGTTCCTCATAGATTGCCCAGTCTCAAGTATTCTGTTGTAAGACAAAATGGTGTCACCTGACTACATGTGGGTTCAAGGAAGCTGCCACCACTCAAAATAAATTATGTTCTTAAAGAAAAATAGAAACTACTTCAGCTTCTTTCCTTGGTTTGCCAGAAGTCATATGCATTTATTTCCTTATGTTTATAGGCATTTCAATAAAATTTAAGAGGAAATGAGAAAATTTAATAGGGACGAGGTTAAATGGAATTGTAAATTTTCTTTAGTCAGAATTTTTGTTGAATAAGACATTTCTATGAATAAACATTGTAAAAATCTAAACTAAATTCATGTCATTTAGTGTTTTAAAAATCCTGTGGCTTAAATATTTTGTAAAAACCCATTTCTTAAAATCTTTATTTTAATTTTTTTGAAATAATTACATTTACAGAAAAGTATATTAACAGTACAAGGAATTTCACATTCATTTATTTATACTTGGTGTGTATTCATGTGTATGAATGCAGGCGCCTGTGTTCATTCCACAGTATGTGGCACTCAGAAGGCAACTTTCGGTTAGGAATCCTTTGCAGGGTTTTCTCTTGGTCTCATTCTTAGGGTTTCTTTTGGTCTCACTCTTGTTCTCTACTGTGCTTACTGTGAGCTTTTGAGCTTCTGGAAAATTCTGTGACCACCTCCCATCTTTTGTCAATGTGCTGGGATTACAGAAGCCCACCACAGGTTTCAGTGGCAGACACTCAATCCACTGAGCCATCTCCCCAGCCATAACCTATTGCTCACTTGGACACCTCCTGTAAACTTTAATTTTCCCAGTGACATCACCCATGGTAGAAAGATCTAGAACACTGCCATGTTGTTGTGTCCATCCAGTGTGAAATCTCCTATAACTATGACCTTAGCCCTTTTTTTAAAATATTTTATTTATTTGAGAAAGAGCCAGACAGACAGACAGACAGACAGACAGAGAGAATGGGCACGCCAAGGCCTCCAGCCACTGTAAATGAACTCCAGACACATGGGCACTGGGGAGTCAAACTCAGGTCCTTCTGCGTTGCAGGCAAGCGTCTTAACCGCTAAGCCTCTTCTTCAGCCCCCTTAGCCCTTTTTAAGACTCGAGAGAAGTCTCTCCGTAGAATGTCCCTATCAGATTTCTCAGAGATTTTTGAATTATTCCATTGAAGTTCTACACTAATAGCAGGAATACCACAGAAGCAACGCTGTGTTGCTTCAAATGGATCTTTGAAGTGGCACACAGTTTGTCCCATTGAGACAAATAAGGAAGATCTACGTCTCCTTTGGGCACTGGACAAATATTAAGAATGATTAAAATGGCTGTTAATGTTAATGAATAAGTTCTTTATGTTCTTATTGCTAGCATTACTAATGTTTATTTTCCTATAAATACACAAATATATTGGAGGGTGAATCAGTTTGACTGCCTGGCTAGAAGTTGCTGGACTCTCCTTTGCTGACCTGGTTCCAGTGACAGGACTGTCATGAAAACAAGTACTGCCTTAAACCAGAACCAGCTGGTTTGAACACACATAGATGCCATGAGGAAACTGCATAATGCTCATAGCCACTTGCCTCATTTCCTGAAAGTGCAGCTTCAGCCAGGGCTGTCTCAAAAACACTAGATGATCCTCCAACTAGCCTTCTAGGCCAGAGGGACAGCTGTGACCTTTGTGATCACTGCTCAAGAGGCAAGGCTGTGATGATGCCAACATAAACCTCCATCTGGACCTGAGATGTGTGTTGTTCTATAAATCCTCCTTCTCTGGTTGGAGGCACAGGTGGCTGGAGCTCACTAGTGAGTTGTTTGGGAGACACCCCTCTGTACTCTTGTATAGTAACATTACACCCAACAAGTCTTGCTTTCAAGTGGTGTTTCCTTAGCTACCCTTAGCAGTGAGCAGGTGGGGAAGTTGGTGTATTAGTTACTATTTCATTGCTGGAACAAAATGCCCCACCAGAAGCAGCTTAAAGAAAGAATGAGTTTAATTTGGATTATAGTTCCAGAGGGTAGACAATCAGGATGGGGAATGCAGAGCAGGAAGCCATTAAAGCACAACAGAAAGTTGAGAAAGGCGAACACAAGTGAAGAAGAATTGTAAAAATCTCAAGATCTGTCCCCAGGGACACACTTCCTGCAGCAAGGCCCCACCACTAAAGGTTATACTATCTTCCATAACAGTGCCAGAAGCTGGAGATCAAGTATTCAAACACGTGAGTCTGGGAGATATTTTATATTCAAACTACCATAGCTAGTTAACACAGAAGGCATAGCAGGGGCAGTGAGACCATAGAGTGGTGGAAGTTGGCAGGTCAAGTGGCAAAAGTGCCAAGGCAGCCGGTGGCTTGTCAGCTGAAGAAGTGGCCAGGAGGCTGAGCTGAAAAAAATAGCAAGAAGAATGGTGGAAATAGAGACATAAAGCTGAGGACATAAAGCTGAGGCTAAGGAACCCAAGGCTGTCATCAGACAGAGAAATGGCAGGTCCTGGCCACTGGAATTAGTCCAAAGAGATGACAAGAGCCAAGGGGCTCAGATGCCCCAGGCCCAGGAGCTGTAACACTGGTCACTGTCTGGGGTTGAGGAATCCAGACACTTAAGCCTTCCCTGAGTGGCAGCATCCACTGCTGGCAAGGGATATGCATTTCCTGCCTTGCTAGGCACAGACCAGACTCTAACCCTTGGAGAGACAAGGATCTGGACACCCAAGGCTTGCATGAGAGCTGCTATACAGAAGGCACCCCACACTGCTGCTTCCCAATACCTGCTGCCACCAGACACTGGGCAGGTGGAGCAAAAGTCCTCAGCCAGCTGGGTTGGGAACACAATCATTTGAAGGAAATAATGTCTGACAGGCTTCTTTATTACATGGCTACATTCCCCATTGTAATTAACAAATATTTTGTGGAAAGATATTCAGTATGCAACACCTCATTATACATCCAAGGTACAACCATTAGTTTTAGCTCTGATTGATTAATATTTCTTGCTTGAATTATCATACAGATAGTAGCCAAGAAGTGGCTTTCTGATTCTATTATCCCTTCTAATTTTCCTTGCTGTTATTCTACAATAAAGTAATGCTTTCTCTTTTCTCATGAACTGAACACACTCTGGATTCCATGATATCTCAGTGAAATAAAGTACTCATACTTTATTCAGTAGGTTAACAAGTTACTTTCATTATTGTTTCATCAGCTTGTCCTGGAATGAGAAGTCTTCTTGTCCTTTTGACAATCCTGATCAAACTCTCAATACTTCTGACACAGAAATTCCAAGTCAACTCAGTTCATACTTGGCAGCCACAAACCCAAGATCAACCAATTCTTCAGGGATTTAGACCCCAAACTGTGTACTTTTCTGTTGTATGACGATGAGGGGATGTCATGTTGCATGTCATTGACTCTCAGGCACTAAGTGAAACTGTTTATAGTATAAACAGGACAGGTCACTAATGCCCCACCTGTCAGAAATTATTCAGGAACAGAATGTGTGCCTGCCAACTTCTTTAGCTACTAATTGGTTGGCCTCAGGGTTTGAGACAGACAAATCCTGTGTTTTACACCATGCATCTTATCTATGTATGTTAAACAAATACTCCACTTTGGTAGGAACTGAACTAATTTACACATTGTCAGTTAAGTAAAAATTTATGTGTAAAACTTAAAGTAAATAGAATCATAGTTCTCCCTCATCACTGAAATGTGAAATATTCTTTATGGACTGATGGCCACATTTGCCCTGTTTGCTTGCGCTTAATAAGCCAATAAGAAACTGGAATTGTTACAGCATGGAAAATTTAAAAGAGTTTGTGGAACAGAAATCATCTTCATCTTACATGTTCATATTTTTAACAAAAAAATCACTCAAAAAAAAGCCAGGACTCATTCAATGATTTGTAAATATGATGTATAATGCCTCAAAACTTGTGAAATCATAAAAATGATTTAAATAAAGACATTTAATAAAGATGTAAATAAAAATAAATGCTCCTAAATAATTTAGAATCAAGTTGATTTCATTTTAAAATTATTTTGGAGTGCTATGTTATGTGTGATGCTTTGTAGACATCTCAAACGATAACATACTAGAATAAACTAAGTGAGAAATTAAGTACCAAGCCGTAAATAACCTTTACAGATTAAAAAATACAAGTATTCTCAATTCCAGTGTGAAGATTATCTTCATTATCATCTTAAATAACCTTGATAAGATCTCTTTAAAATGTCTCACTCTTCTGAAAAGTTTTCCTGCCACAAAACCCCTGAGGGAGACACACACTGACAGATGCTGCCTGTTTTCACAAGCAAAGGAAGCCTGTGTCACCAACTGCAGTGCCTGGATACAAAAAAATCACAACAAAGCCTCGAGATTTACATTTGTCAAAGGAGAGTTTTTTTTTTTTTTCTTCAATGTGGTCCAGGAACTACAATTGTTAGCTATTAACTCTGCTGGTTCTTCATCCCCTCAGATTCCTAGGAACCTTCTCTGAGCTTCTACCTCACTTAGGAGAAGCAATGTGTCAGGTCTTACAGACCTGTCCCAAATTTCAGCACAACAGCATCCATTTCATGGATGGCATTTCTGTATTGGTTTTTATTTTGCTTTGGTGTTTAGTTTTCTTTTTTTTTGGGGGGGTGTTTTTAATTGTTGTTGTTATTGTTTGTTTGTTTAGCACACACTGGCCTTAACACAGTGATGATGGTGCTCCTCCTGCCTAACCCTTCCAGGCAATTACAGGATTACAGGTATGAACTTCCACACCTGGCTTTTGCACCTGTCCTTTAAATTGAGGAGAGCTAGGTTACAAGTTAGCAAGAGTTCCCAACCTTACAAAGTACATATAGTTCTACACTCCAAACCATACTTTGTTAAAATGCTCCCTAAGGGTCTGTGTCCCATCCTGCTTAGTAGAGGGAAATTACTAACCATTTATCTCCCCTCATTATAGGAAGTACATATCAACCCTTAAAAATTAACTACTCATCACTGCAACCCAAACTGATGGATTATGTAATATGTATTCTGTAAAATACAAAGCACATAATTTTGCCGCTTCTCTGGTGAGTAGATAGATCTAACACTATTATAAAACAATTTCACCATCACTTACAATTCTTCAATGTGGAAATAGCTGGTGACCATTATGGGGAGAGGACCAATATCAAGCACAGCTCATTCCCCACTGTAGAAAGTTGGTGAATATTCAAAACCCCACCATTACCACTTGGAAGGAATCTTAAGAGTTTTAAAATCAGTTAAATGAGAACAATATCTACTGAAAGCAAATATCTCATTTTCCCCTGGCTACCCTAAAAAGGCAGTCAGCATAATACGCCAAAAATGTCTTTATTATTTTGATGCAATTAATATACCATTGCAGAGGAATAGCATACTTCTACCTTTTTCTTTTACTTCTGTGAGGTTGTGTATAGTTTATAATCATTACACCAAAGGTTAAGGGAAGAATTCTGGTAGCTCAAACAATTCTATTTCACTGACTTAAAAGAAACAAGACTTCCTTTGCTAGCATTTGGTGGAAACAAAGCCCAAGACAACTGCAGGACTTTGTGACCCTCTTGGTAGAGTTCATTGAAATGAGGGTCCTACTTTTCCAGATAGTTCACTATTAACTTATAGTTGCTCAGAGAGAGCTCACAAACCTTAGTTTGAAAATCTGTAATCTATTTCCCCACGCTTTTGCCCATCTCTCCCATTTTCTATGGAGCACTAATTTGCATTACTTTTGTTTTCCCCTCTGCTGATCTCTGAGGCTCCTTTTTAGTCTTCAAGAGACTGCTTCACTGTGCAAGATCTCCAAGGGGCGCCTTTCTACCTTGCTCTTTCTCCTAGGAGACTAAATTCCCCAGAGAACTGCTACAGGGGCTTGGGGGACCCAGGAGAAACCCTTTCCCTTGGGACCCTTCCCCTTCTTCCCCTCTTCGCCAGCCCTAGAAGGGGAAGACCTGAGCGCGTCCCCCATCCTCCCCAGCAGGCCCCGCCACCTGCCCACCTGCCCACCTGCCCACCTGCCCACCTGCCCACCTGCCCCGCGCGCCCCGCCCCGGCCCAGCAGCCTGGCAACCCGAGCGATGCCAGGTCTCAGCCTTTTCTCCTCTCCTCCCGCTCTTTTTCCTCCAACAATATTTTTATCATGAATTCTTTGATGGCGAAAGAAAATAACTCAGTAGTATAGTCTCCTCCCCATAAAACACGCGTGCGCTTTCCACAACAGTTCTCTCCCCCTCGCACAGGTGGGGTCTGGTCTCAGCCACAGATCAATGTCAATTTTCCAGTTTACCAATTTAATTCCATTCAATATGCCCGCACCCGCCAAAGCCCACTCTGCCAACACAGTCTTCTTCTGCTTGACTATATTCTTTCTCCTTTCTAAATAATACCTCCTCCACCTTTCTGGGTTATACTACCGCCCACAATTAAAAACAAAAACAAAATCCAATACGCAGGCTGGTGTGAATTCCTGGAAGAAAGTGTGAATGTGTCAGATAGTCTCCTGGATGGACCTGGGCGCATCGCTTCTCAGCCTGCCCGAGTCCTGGCCATGTGGCCATCGATGGACAGTCGGATGCTCCACCTGGCCCTGCCAGGCTGAGGCCGGCCCTCCCTCTCTCACCTGTCCGCGTCCAGGTAATTAGCTAAGTGCCCACGTGCGTGCCAGGACTCCTGGCCGGGACAGGGCGCCCTCTCCCGCACGCTGACCCTCGGTCCTTCCTTCACTCCGAGGGCATCGTGGTCAGCCCACCCCTAGCCAGCGGGACGGTCCCCACCAGGGTTCCTCACCTCAAACAGAGGACCGATCTTGTTCTTCTCCAGGTAAGCCTGGATTCGGGTATGTTGTCGAGACGCCATGGAGAGAGAAAGAGAGAGAGAGAGAGAGACGGGGCCTCGGGGAGGATGGCGCGCGATCGGGAGCCCACGCGGGCGGGGTCCACCCTCTTCCGTCCCCGGACCGGTGCTCGGCTCCCGGCGAGGCTTAGGCGGCGAGCCGGGGAGCGGCGAGCTCGCGGGGCGCAGAGATCTGGGAAGCCGGGCGCGGTGCCGGCAACTCAGACAACTCGGCGGCGCCCAGCTCTCCGCAGCGCCGCCGAGGGGACGCGGCGGGCAGAGGCTCGTGGGTCCTGGGCGCGGCGGGGACGCGGGCAGCGAGGCCCGCAGCCCTGCAGCTCCGCCGGGGGCGCACGCGGCGACACCCAGGACGCGCGGCTCCCCGAGGCTGCGCCCGCTCCCTTAGCGACTGCGCCGCCCGAAAAGCCAATGGTGAGGGTGCTTCTTCCAAAGTGCGCATAAATCTGGTGATTGTTGGCTACTCCTTGACAGCTAGACCACAGTTCCACGGTGTCAGTGTCCCCTCCGCCTGGGGTCCTCTCCGCACCCGATCCTCTGCCTACCTTAGCTCTGGATGCCCAGGGTCAGAGGTGCCAGACAATGCGTGGATCTAAGGAGCTGCCATGAAGACAAAGTTGCCTTTCTAAAAAAAGAAAGGAAAAAAAAAAAATCTAGCTTAGCCTGAAGTAAGTTGACTGGCAATTGCAGGCTGAAAGAAAACCAATTGAAAATTCCCGAAGTGCAGGCATCTGTCAGGGAGAGGAGGTAAAAGCGAGCCAGTCCTCTGCTTCCAAGTTTGTCTTTCTGCCCACGCCGTGAGAGACGTCTCCAGACCTCCAGCCAAAGCTTCCACGCCCCCGTTCCCAGCAGTGCTTCCCCCCCCCAAGGGCCCTCAAAATGCCTCAGTTTCTCCCAGTTCCTTACTAAGTAGTAGTACTTCCGCACCTTAGTGATCCACTGTCTGCACAGGGTTCCCCACACACACACCCGCAGAGCTTTTCTTTGTGAAATGAAGCACTGAGGCTCCAATGAAGACTTCTCTATCTGTCTCCTAACCATTAGGTGTTGCCCAAATCTAAAGGTTTATGCTAATAAATATGGATTCTATAATGTCTTTAATGGTTTCCAAGCCTCTTCTGTATATTTTAGATAATCCTGGCAACATACAATAGTGAAGATGAGAAGTGTTAATCATATTTAATTATAGATATAACAAATCAACCAGGTGAGCTAGTAGCTGAACCATCACTAATAACCCCCAATGGACATGACAGGAGTAGAAAGATGTCCAAGATGTTACTTCTATGATCTGCCTCAAGTGACTTGCCAGGAGAAAGTGAACAGCAGTGACATTCCCAGGGCTTGTCATATGTTTTCCACTGTGGTTCAAAGGTAACCCTAGTTTTGTATTTTTTTTTTTTTTTTACATTTGGTCATAGCCAAAAGGCCACGAAGCAATACTTAATGTACTTTTTTTTTGTATGTTCAAAAGAAATCGAATGTACAGTGTGGGTGTTTGACTCTAAGGTGTCTCCTATAGCATCATATAGGTGATAGAGCCTTTGAGAGGTGGAGTCTTGCTGGAGGAGGGGAGTCATTGGGCATAGGCCTTGAGGTTATTAGTTCAGCTTCACTGGTTTTTCAAGGGAGCTCACCCGCTCTACTTCCTCCTTGCTGATTTGTGAAGACGTGACCAACTGACACCCAGCTTCTGCTCCCCAATTTGATGAAACCTCTCTTTGAATCTGTAAGCAGGAAATAAGCTTTTTTCTTCATAAATGGCTTGTGGTCCGCTGTTTTATCCCAGTTGTGAGAAGGTAACGGCTTCACAGAATGAATACCAACACTTCTCTCAGGAATGTTGTAGACTTGGAGGGAAGTCGTCTATGAGCCAGCTAAGAGCACTTACTTTTGATACCTTGGTATACAGCAAAATAAAGACAGTACATTTCTGAAAGCAGATCTTCCTCCTCAAAGGAGAACCTTCCTTTAAACCAAATGATTACTGTGATTACTAAGTAAGTCCTCATTATGATTAGTAAGTCTTCATCAGGATTAGTAAGTCTTCATCATGAATAGTAACTCGTCATCATGATTAGTAAGATTTCATCATACTTAGTAAGACTTCATCATGATTAGTAAGTCTTCGTCATGATTAGAAAGTCCTCATCATGATTAGTAAGTCTTCATCAAGAAGAATTAGTAAATCTTCATCAGGATTAGTAAGTCTTTATTATGATTAGTAAGCCTTCGTGTTTGTTAGTAAGTCTTTGTCATGATTAGTAAGTCTTCATCATGATTAGTAAGTCCTCATCATGATTAATAAGTCCTTATCATGGTCTTGAATAGAAGTCAAAGCAAAGTATGATTAAAGAATAATCATGAAAATATACATACACACATTAGTGTATCAAACCACTTACATATTTAAAATTCCTTCAACATTTCCAAAGTCTTTCAAGTCTTCCATCAGATACAACCTCTACCCCAAAGCACTTTTGTGATTCCATCTCAAATCTGACATCATTTGTAAAAAAGTGTTTATTGCACAGCTCCACCACAGCAGACATTAAGAGTGAGGATGTGGGTCTGGAGAGATAGCTCAGCAGTTAAGGCGCTTGCCCGCAAATCCTGACAGCCTAGGTTTGATTCCCCGGTACCCACATAAAGCCAGATGCACAAAGCAGCGCATGCATCTGTGTGGTTCTCTCCTCAGGCAGGCGCCGTGGGCCATCAGCGGAGGGAAAACGGAGAGAAGCAGCGGAACCGGCTGTCCGCTGTCAGCTATCTCAGGGCTGGGGCCCACAGAGCTGGGGGGGACACAGAGGTGAGCAGATCCACGTGGTTCTTTATTCAATTGGGGAACATACACTTTATAGGGAAAAGGGGGCCAGGGGCATGGGAAATCGGGAAGGGACAAGGTGATTGGTTGATGGGGGTGGGGAGTTGGCAGTCTGCACAGGGATAGGTGGGTGGGACAGGTGGGTAGGGACAACCTGGGAATACCTCATTTGGGGGCTAAGAGTGGCGGAAATACGTGACGCTAGCCACAGTCTCGTCAGTGGGGATGGGTACAAGGAAGTTTTGCTGATACTCAAATGCCAGTCCTGCTGAGATGGGAATGCTGGTTTCAGTGGCCAGCCCATGGGGGTGGGAGTCAGGGTAGGTGGAGCTGGGAAACGCCTACCGGATCACCCAGGTTTCACTTCCTCATACATGGTTAACCCTCTATTCTCCGTGCCCTCAGTAGCAGAGCCGACAGTTAGTGCCCAACACATCTGGAGTTCATTTGCCTTGGCAGGAGGCCCTGGTGCACTCATTCTGTCTTTGTATCTCTACTTGAAAGTAAAAAATAATAAAGAAGAATTCACAAGGTGGTATCCCTCTCACAACCTGGAAGACACACAGGCTACTGCAAATGACTCTGATTGCTTTCTAAAGCATGTGACGGGCAAAGGTGCAGTACCAACTATGAGTTATAGTAGAGCTTGTATAAAATAAATGTGTTTTTTAAAAAAAGAGTGAGGATGTAAAGACAAAAGGCCTTGTCTTCACCCCCAGTTATTCAGTCCTGTTGGGATCATTGACACCCTACATAAATGATGTTGTCCTAATGTTGGTCCAGGAGACAAACTGTAAATGTACCAGTGTTGCAACAATTACCTGTGCTTGATGTCCCCAAGGACCGTTTTATAATGGAGATAGTGTTTGTGTGAAGTATTGAAGGAAGAGGTTGAAGATGAAGTTTTAAGCTCCAACATTAAAAAGTAGCACACAGCAGGCTAGTGGTTGGAGAGGGACAGGAAAATACAATATGGATGATCTTGTCCTCACATGCTTATGTTAAAACATAAGCAGAGTCAAGTTCACTGAAAATGTCAAATGCCTTCTTTGGAAAAGTCATGTCCTTTGTGTGATGGGAAGTGACTATCAGGGCTACACAATCCATAACAAATTACAAGAGTCAGGATTAGGGGTGTAGGGATGGAGAGACTTGGAGGTACTCCAGACATGCATGAGAACTAATCTGTTGATAGGCATGTGGAATAGGCCAGAAAGGGAAGGAAAATCAATGCTAGCACTGATTTCTAGAAAATGATATAGTTGGTTGAAGGAGGTTTTATTATATTTTTGGTAATTGTGTGATGTGTGTGTCTGTTTATATGTATGAATAGGGGCACATACATGCCAGTGTTCATGTGGAGGTGAAAGGACAACTCTCAGGTCTTGTATCTCCCCTCCTCCTTCTTTTGAGGCAGGGTTGCTTCTCATAACTCCTTCTTCACTACTGCGTTTACCAGGACAGCTGTTATGTGAGCTTCCAGGAATATTCCCATCTCTACATTCCATCTCACTGTCAGTGTGCTGGGATTACAGAGCCTGGAGTGTGCAGCAAGCACTTTATCCACTGAGCCAGCTCCCCAGTTCTCTCAGCCCTGGACCAGGTTGTTCATGTGGGCTTTTCTAACTCTTACTTTGAAACCATTTTCACGGCATACCTCACAATCTGGAATATAGGTAAGGATTGAATTTAAAGACATTAGCATTCCTGTAGAAAGGGCTATATCTCAGGACATGGCACTCTATAATAAGTATGACTAGTATAAGTTAGTTAGTAATAAGTATTATGTAAGTATAATAAGTAATAAGTATAAGTAGGTGAGTGAAATTTTAGTAGGTCACTTCACTCTATCTATGCTCTTTTACGATAAACTTCATCTCTGACTCATGACATTTATAGTCAATTCTGCTTCATTTAGTTAATTGAATGAATATTTTTGGCCTCTTAAGCTTCTAATTCTTTCAAGCCATGAATTATATTTAATAATTTTCTTATACTTTACTGTACAATATATTTCCACATACTAGGTTCTTCATATTCATATCATTAATTAGTACTCTTTTGTTGTACATTTTAATGATTTGTACCACTTAGTCCCTTTCAGATTGATTGAAGCATATCATGGTCTGGGTTTGAATTTAATGACCTTTATCTGCTGACATAACTTGGTACTTTTATGAGCCTTCCCTTTAAGAATTTTTTTTTCTGGCTTTGGCACAATATTAAAGGCCATTTTTAGTGAGGCTGTTTTGACCTCATTGTGTTATAGGAATGCCTGTCAGCATAATTTACACATATAGAGAATCCAATTTATAGACTGTACTAAAGCCCTTGTCTAACTCCATTTGTAAGACACCTTGCACAGCTCCTTAAACAAATGATTTTCAATGAGCAACAGAGAACAATGGTGAAGTCCAATTGACCAAATTAAGAAGTGCTTGTAATATGGCCCCTTGTGATTAATTCAAATTGAAAGTCAGAAAGCAGTTTTTTGAATTCAGGCTATGAGTCCTGAATATTACTTGTCACCATCCTTGATGACTTTTACCTTGCCACTTTGCAACAGGGACAATGCTCTTCCCAAAGAGGCCAGCACTGTGAGAGTAATCCAGTCATTCAAGGGAAGTGAGTAGAGAGTTCTTCATTTCTGCCTGAAAAGCAAACATGTACAAAGACAGTACTTACCATGCACTAAGCACTTCCTACCCTCAAGACAATGTCATGAGGTAGGTACTACCATTTTTCTCACTTTTCCAGATGAACAAGCTGAGTCACTCTGCAGTTTGTTCAATGTTTCCAGTCATCTCTAGTAAGTAGTGGAGTTTGGGTTTAAACACCATTTTCCTCCAAACTAAAATATTTCATCCTGGAGGGAGGCTCCTAAGGCTGGGAAGGTCATTAAGACTCAGGAACTGTTAAGATTCCCTAACACTAAGGATGTAAACAAGGCTGATGACATCACAAGTCTCAGGAAGAATCACAAGGTCATGCCTGCCAAGATTATATAAAGAATAAAAAGAGAGAGACAGGGAGATGGGGAGATGGACAGAGAGACAGAGAGATAGAGACAGAACCTGCCCACCAGTTGAGGTGTCTATAAGTCTTGCACACAAATGTGGTCCAGTGATGCAGCTACCAGGAGTCATCACCTGTGCTGAGGTGGGCATTTTGGTGATACAACTCCTGTAAGTAATGCTAATAAACTCAATTGATTCACTAAGCTAAAATTGCTTGTGATTGGTTCTTTGGTCTGTTGTCAGTGTCATTTCTGAGTGGGGGTGAATAGATGTTTCTTTCATTTCTCTAGGAAGAGTTTAATGCAACAATCTGTACCCTCCAAAGACCTGGTTGCCAACATCTCAAGAATACCACTTACTTTCCTTTATTTTTGTTCAGACCAAGAGTTATTTTGGTGACTAATTTCAACTCCCCAGTGTGCAGATCTGGGAAAGGATCTCGTCTGGGTGGCAGAGACCTGTATTAATTTTCTGGCCATGCAAAATGAACACATTGTCCCTGTGCATATGAATAACATCTAATCAATCACATTAGGACTAACTGCTCCAAACTGCTGATAACACCAACTCCTAGACCTATGAATTACAGAACTCCAATAATGCTGCCAGCTTAGAAAACATTGCCACCCAGCCTTGCCCAGTGAGAGTACCATCTTCAATTTCCACATTTAAATATTAGATTTTAATATTTAATTTTTAATTTCTGAGGGTGTTTATATGCAATCTCCATCTTAAATTATTAAATTTATGTGAATAATTTTTTCCATGTTTATTTGCAATAAAGCATTTGAAAACATACAGATCACAAACTGTAGATATCCTTAATGTTGTCGGTAAATTCTCTTAACCCTAGTAAGATTTTGGGTGATGATTTCTGCAATGGCATTGTCTTGATTTGGCATTCTGTTAAGTGAGAGTTGGGAAAGGTTGCATGATGTTGAATTTATTGAAAGGAAGGAGAGAAGTAAGAGCTTCAGAGCAACCAAGGATGATGAGCTAGGGCAGAGCATTCCACTTGGTGCGCACCCTGTGGAGCCAGGCTCTCTGGCTGGGACAGCGTGTACCCTTGCTCCAGTGGAATTACCAATCAATACGCAACATGAGACCTGCTTCTCAAGCACACATCTCGGTAAATGCCAGCTCATTTTCAGTGATAATGAAGTGCATCATAACAACACTAGCATAAAAGGTTAAAGGTTCTTTTTAGGAAAATTAGTGGAACCACCAATGCCTAGAGGGAATTTCAACTTAAAATATAAAGTACAAGGATGACTTAGCTTTCTGCAAAAACATTCTGCCTACCATAAGAGCCAAAATAATCAGCAAACTCTCCTCCCCAAATAGATACTGCCCTGCACTCGATGGAGAGCATCTTCCTATGGTCATGGTCCTAGTAGACATAGGATATTGTGATACCTAAGGATAATCTATTTCCACAAGCCTCATAGAATGACACCAACTTATATAACCACTGAGAAAGGTTTATGAAGTGGTCCATAGGGAGCAGCCACTAAACTTACTGACTGCCTCAGAAAATTAGAAAATAAAAATAGACCGAATAAACAAATGAATAGGGTGATGGAAGTTCATATGAATTAGAAAGAATGATTAAAACTTCTGATAATTGATGAGAAGAGGCTCAGGCATAAACAAGAACCAGGATCTTGGCCATTTGTGTTTAAATCATGAGTAATCAACATTCATGTTGATGTAGCTCAACAAAACATTCTTCTAAACATCTGTAGTAAGTAATACGACTTGAATATGGCTTGTCTTCTATGAAAACCATCTTCATACGCCTCTGCCATTGAAGCAGGATTGGAGACATTGCTTTGTGGGAGGTGACTGGATCAAAGGATTGAGGCCTTTGTGAATAGAGTAATAATGTGTTTCTCCTGTGTGTGAGCTCTTGTTCTTGCGGGCTGGGCCCAGTGGGCATTTACAAATCAAGGTTTCCCCTTACATTCTGCCTGTTTCATACACACCCTCTAGATCCATGAGCCAACACAAATACTTTCTCTTATAAATTATTCAGTCTCAAATATTATGACAGCAGCAGAAAATGTACCAATGGTGTCTTCCAAAAACAAATTGAGTTTCTCTGTGCCTCTTCTTTTCTATTTGTGTTCACTCTCACAATTCATGAGTTATACTCTCCCAGCATCAAGACTAGATTATTTAATGTGATTTTGTTAAAAGGTGTTATCTCTACTTCCCAGAATAAATGGTCTTTTTATGTTTCCTGATAGCTTCATAGTTAAGTGCCCTTTGAGAACTTTATCTCTTTCCAAGTGTAATTTTCTCAGAGGTAGTTAGACTGGCTTTGGTGACAATCACAAGATAGATGTAGAGGTAGGCCACTCTGTGACAGCTCTGTAACTGACAGTCACACATCATTGTCACTCTCCATTTGGAGAAGAAGGACCTAAGGACCAGAGCTGTCCACAACACAGCACACTAATTGCTAGAAAAACTAAAATTCTTATCTGTTTGGTAAAACAACTTGGTCCAAGGCTGATCAAAATATGTTCCAAACATATATTTTCTTTTGTTTTATTATGCAGAGCTAATTTTAATTATTAATGTTTTGAATAATGCTGAAGAATATTATGCATGACACACGTTAAAGCTTATGAAAGCCTTTATTTAAGACCTTTGTGATGGGTGTGGGGCCTTCTGCAAATGGGGTTTTATAGAAGGGGACAGAGATTGAACTCCATTTCAAGTATGACACGGACAAGTGGGGACCCACAGCCAAGAAGTAGGGGACATCTGTAAGTGAAAAGTTAAGATAATATGTTAGAGATAAGTTGGGGACATAGCTATGCTTAAATCAACTTAGCCGAGTTCTTGTTAAATTGGAGCAATGTGAAGTGGACACAAGTTCCAAAAACTGAGGCTTCACTGGGAAAAGTATTTTGACTCTAAATTTTACTGGAATCTGACTGATGTAGGATAGAAAAGATAGTCATTAACACTCATTAGCTCCTCTATTTCAGTAATTATTATTACTTAAGATATTCTAAATCAAAAGCACATTAAATGCTCCTCACATACCAAACATCCTAGTCTAGTAACACAGTGCCCTATGGAGTATTAGTTGTGTCTGTTTATGATTGTGGCAGTTACCTTATCATTGGTGGAACAAAGCACCTGACCCAAAGCAGCTGATGGGAAGAAAGTGTAGAGCCTTGCTAAAAGGGCACGGAGGATATGGGGTTAAGGGAAGTTGAGCAGGTTGAAGCCCCAGGTAGTCTCTGCACTGAGATTCCCTAGAAGCTTCACCACCCTCTACCCTTAACCTTAAACCTCCTGGCTCCCTAAGCAAGCCACGGTGAATCCTGTGTTCTCACCCCAGCTGGGCTGACAATAGGTGACAGCTCCTGGTGACAAATTTCTCTGCAACTATCACCATCAAAACCATGTCTAGAATCATGTACTTTCCACCACTCAGGGCTGAGCAAGCCCCTCAACTTATGCAAATTAGGCATTCACAGGCTACCTACCCCCACCTATCCACTCGCCAGGTGCCCACTTACCACCCTGCTGGAACCAATCTCCTTGCTCTCTCCCTGCCCCTAATTCTTTTGGCTTCTCCTCTCTATAAATATAACCCTTCCACATACAATAAATGATATCTGCCCGTCCCACCCAGGGCACCTGTGTTTGGAGAGTTTTTCTCATATCTCCCCTGCTGGCATCCTGCCCCTGTGCCCAGCTCTGCAGATAATCAGGGAAGCGCCCTGTTCCCTCCCTGGCTCAGCCACAAACCAAACACAGGGGCCCCAGTGACCCGCAGCTACCTGCCGCCAGCCCCACCTCCTTGGGAAGAAACGACAGGAAAGTATATTTTTTATTTGGCTTACAGTCTCAAAGGGAAGCTCCGTGACTGCTGGGGAAAGCATGGCATAACCAGGGGCTGGGCATCACCTCCACCACAGCAGGAGGAAACAGCAGCAGGAGAGTGAGCCAACTAACACTGGCCAACTGGGGGCTGATAAACCTCAAGGTCCACTCCCAGGGACACACCTCCTCCAGAAAGGCTTCACCTCCCATCAACTGGGAACCAGGCTTTCAGGAGCCATGAGTTTATGGGGAAAACCGAATTCAAACCACCACAGTGATCAAGGACTTCCTGGGAGTTAAGGCTCACTGGTGCTTCCAGCATCAGCAGTGAGGACCTTTCCACATACAGCCAGCCAAAAATCCATCTAGATTTAAAATCCTCAGTGTGCTTTCTACTGCATGCATGTCTGCCACTGTAAGGTCAACAAGGGTTGAGTGAAAACTTTATAGGTTGGGGTTCAGCTGAGTCGCTCTTGGGTCTTCTCTTCGGACAACAGCTGACAAACCATCACACAGAAGAAAACAGACTGGACCTTCATGTTTTTGGCATACCAACTTTGTGGATTTGGTCAAGTAGCTCCTAATCCTTACCTCCTTCATATGGAATATTCAATATTACAAGTTGGCCTACTGTAGGGCTGTGGTGGGGTTCACATGATGCTGTCATGCTCTTGGCTGTGTGCCTGCCAGTGAGTAAGTAGTCAGTAATGCACACTGGAAGATGTTTGAGAAATCATCTTTCTCCTCTTCCCTTCCTCACATTTTTAAAGATAACCAAAGTCTGGCCAGAAAAGAAGAGGCAGCTTGTTCTTCTCTTTCGTCTTTCCTTTTATTCCAAAATAGTTCCCGTTTCATCATTCTGCCACTCAGAAAAAAAAAAGTGGAGGCTAGTTTAATTAACAGTTAATAATTTAATAGTCTTCATAAGCCAGTATTAAAGACCAAGAGAGAAGGGATGTAGAAAAGCAAAAACTAAGTTGAAAGTAACACTGAGAATCTAATACATTAAATTTTATTTGGAGGTAGAGAAACATGAGCTTCCAGGGTCTACTTTAAGACAATATATTCCTTTCATAATTAAGAAAATCAATTAAGACCCGAGAATGATAATATTGATTTTTATGAGTATCGATTATACAAACACAGCTAACATTTTGAGAGATTTTTTGAGCTTCTCTATATGTATGTAGTGTGCATGTTCCTATGTATATGGCTATACATGTGTGTGTGGAGGTCAGAGGTCCACCTTTCATTTTTAAGACAAGATCTCTCACAGAACCTGGAACTCACTCACTTGAATAAGCATCTTGCCCCAGGGATTCCCTTTCTCTACCTCCCCAGTGCTGGGATGACAGACCACATGACCAACCACAAGGAGCTAGAACGTGGGTACTAGGGAATCCAAACCCAGGGCCTCTGCTTGCACAGCATCCACTGAGTCTTCATCCCATCCCTGATGAATTTTAAATGAACAAATGTTCTCCCACCAAAACCATTGAGATTAAAAATGTCTTATGGGTGACACATCTGTATAAATTGGTGCAGTCTTTACAAAATTCAGCTTTGTGTTTATATAGAGAACCAACAAGCTTCACACTGTTAATCCTCCAGAAATGCTGCAGGCTCAGGCCAGACTTTCCCATGTTGTGGCCTTTGCAAGACCAAGAACCCCAGCTTGCATTCCATTTTTGTTGCCAATAACAATTTACTTTCACCCTCTTACCTCTTCTCAGACAATATCTGATTATGGCTTGTTATAGCTCACTCCTTTACTGTTCCTATGGAGGATAAAAAGATTTAAGGTCTGGGCTGGAGAGATGGCTTAGCAGTTAAGGCACTTGCCTCCAGTGCCTAAGGCCCTGGGTTCAATTCCCCAGGACCCACATAAACCAGACCCACAAGGTGTGGCCCTGGTGTTCCCTCTCTTTCCCCCCCCTCCTGCATCTCTCTGCTAGAAAATGAATAGATAAAATATTTTTTACAAAGGAAAAAACTAAAATTAGTTTAAAAAAAGACATAAGGTCATTCACTTTACTACTTTACCACTAATTATTAGAAAAAAATCTAGGTGAAACAGACCAAAACTAACATCTTACCATGTCTATTCAATATCGTTTGAAATTCATGCTAAGGCTATTAGTCAAGAAAATGAAATGAAAATTATCATGCTGATAAAGTATAAAATAACATTTTTATCTCTATTTTAAATGGCATTATGATATAAATAAACCTTTAAGATTATACATACATATATGCATACATAATACTGAGATATAAAATATTTTAACTAATAAATTAAAAGAATAAAAAATCAATATATAAAAATTAATTTTATATCTATACCTTTTCAGTGAACAACCCAAACATGAAACTGACAAAGTAATTCTATTTACAATATCATCAAAACAAATGAAATGCTTAGAAATATATTTAACAAAATAAGTGAAAAAATTATTATTGAAAAGCTCTAGGATATTGGTGAAAGAAGTTAAGGGAGTGCTAAATAAATTAAAAACTATGTTCATACAAAGGAAGACTTAATATTGTTAACTTGGAACTATGGTTTGGATATGCACCCCCCAAAAGCTTATCCGCTTGGGATTCGGTGTGACAGTGTTAGGAGGTTTCTTTAGGGGTGAGATCTACAGAAAGGTCCTTAGATTGTTGAGAATTTTGCTCGAGGAAGGGATTTAAGTTAGTTCTCATGGGAACCTCAACAAATTGTTATAATATACCCACTCCCCTCACTCTCTGGCTTCCTGTGCTGTGATATGATCCTTGGAACTCAAGCACATTCCTTCCATTTTGACACTATCTGCCCTAAGGTTCTCACCAGACCATGTACAATAAAAGCACCATACCCTTAAACTTACAAAACTATGAGCCAACCGAAAACCTCCTTCTTTGTTTTTCCTTTTTAATTTTTTAAATTCATTATTTAAGATAAAGAGAAACATGCAAATAGTCTAGATGTTTGTATTACTGTTACTTTCCATCAAAAACAATGTATAGTATTGCTCAGGTTCTCCTTGGGCGTGATCACAATTCTGTTTTTCTTTGATGTTATTTGAAAATAAGAAATAGTGTGACTAAATGCAAGTCAATGCAAAAGAAAAAAATGGCTGTTTCCAATCTTCACATGCTCTCTTCAAAACCTTGGGTCTGTTGAGGAGGAGCTGGGAAGAGAGGAGATAAAGAAGCCCTAACAAGCAGCAGCCCTGGACGGCCACTGACTCATGCCCACGGTATATTGTCATGGTGACCTAAGATTTCTGACTTTGTGTTATTGAATCACTTGTCCCCAGATGTTTTTGGTTGCATACTACACAGGCTGAGTTTCCTTCCTTCTGGCACATACTGCGGTTGGATTGCTGGGTCACATGGCAGTACAGATGTCTTCTGCATTTCTGTAGCATCTGCCTTTTGGACTACGGGAGATTTGGGTGAGAAGCAAGAGATGGAGAATGATTTCAGATACTGCAATGTAGGTGCAAAGCACTATAATAGGTCCTTGCAAGGGTTAAGAGGCTGATAATCTTGAATACAGCCAGAGCTTGGGAATGGAGAGAGAGACCTGGGCCTTCTCAGTTCTCCATCCAGAAGAAAGTCAACAGGTGCCCTGGAGGACTTGTTTCTTGAACTAATTGTTTTTCTCTAAGTAGACAGGTGGCCCGGGGATGCCATGACTCTGCCAACTTCACCTTGAATTTTCTTTACACTTGTAGACTCCAGGCAGCTGCCCAGGTCTTGTCTTCTCCCTCTTCTCTTACAATTCAATGAATAAATGGGACAGAGAGCTCAAATTATAAACAGGCAAAATTGTTGATTTGTTGTATAGATATTTCTCCAAACAATCATGGATAAAAAAAATTACATGAAGAGATGCTTATTTTTATTATGTACTAGGAAAATATATATCAAAGCCTCAAAGAGATACCAGTTTGCATCTCACAAGGATGGATAAATAAAATAAAAATATTAGACAATAACAAATGTCTAATGCTTGTGACCCCCCCCAAACTACTTATGAATATGTAAAATGCTTCAGGTACTTTATAAGTTCTGCAAAAGGATAAAATGTTATTTCATTCAGTAACTTCATTCCTAGGTTTATGTTGTAGTCAACTTGCTCTGCTGCTGTGCAGAAAGAACCCAAACAAAAGTGGCTTGTGGAGGAATGGGTTTATTAGGTTTACAGACTAAGGGGAGACTCCATCATGGCAGGAAAAATGATGACATGAGCAGATGGGTGGACATCACCTCTCCCACAGGACTGCAAACAGTGGCAGGAAGGTGTGCCAAACACTGGCAATGGGAAGCTGGCTTATAACCCCCATAAGCCCACCCCCAGCAACACAGCTCTAAGTGAGGTTTTAATACCCAAACTACCATCAGCTGAGGATCAATCATTCAGAACACATTCATTTGTTTGTGGGGAACTCAGGGATCAAACCATGCCAGTTTATACCCAAGTGAAATTAAAACAAGCAGCCATACAATAATATTTTAACATACATTGGAGGAAGGATTCACTCTTCTACAAACTGGTACTGGAAAAACTGGTGTTGCAGTTACCTTCTCATTGCCAGAACAAAACACCTGACCAGAAGAAGCTTATGGAAGGAAAGGGTTATTTCAGTTTTGAAGCAAGCTTCTACATGGCAAAGGAAGCTGGCTCACTTCATCACACATCCACAGCAGAGAGAGAACAGCCAGTGTGAGCTGGCTCAGAACACACCATAGGGCTGGACTCTTCAGGCTCCACTTTCCAAAGACTCCACCAGCTGGGGACTAAGTAGGAAGCTTAATCAAAAATACCTGGTGTTGTGTGGGACATTTTCATTCAAATCACCACAACTGGATATCCAGAGTTAAAAGAATGAAACTATATCCTTAGCTCTGTAAGAAAATCAATTTAAAATGGACTAAAAACCTCAATGTAAGACGTGAAACTCTTAAAGGGAGAACACTTCAAGATAAAGGCATAGGTGAGGATTTTCTGAAAGATGCCAACAGCTCAGGAAATATAGCCAACAACTGACCAGTAGGATTTCATGGAATTAAAAAGCCTCTGCACAGCAAAGGAAACAATCAGCAGAGTGAAGAAACAGCCTACAGTGTGGAGAAATCTTTGCCAGGTACAATTAGGGAATTATTATCTCAAAAAACTAAGTATCCCAAAACTAAACCACCCAATAAATAAGGGGCTAATTAAATAAACAAATAGTCTTTAAAAGATGTATTCGAAAATTGCCAATAAACATAGGAAAACTGTTCAACATCCTAAGCCACTGGGGAAAAGCAGATAAAATCCACATTAAGATTTCATCTCAACCCAGCCAGAATGGCTATCATTGAGAAAATAAATGACAATAAATGTTGGGAAGAATGGAGGGGATACACCACTGTTGGGAATTTAAATGCATTCAGAACTTATGAACATCAATATGGGACTTCTTCAGAGCAGGCAAAAAGAGACCTACCATATTACCCAACTATACCACTTCTGGTGTCTACCCAAAGGACGCTAATATACACGACAGAGATATTTCTACAATCATGTTTATTTCTGCTCTATGAGCACTGGCCAAGTTATGTAATCAGCCTAGGTGTCCATCAATGCATGGACAAAGGAAATGTGACACATACACATGCAATAGAGTTTAAATGGCTATAAAGAAGAACAAAATTATATTATTTTTATAAAATGCAATGAGACCATCATATCAAGTGAAATAGGTCAGACTCAGAAAGACAAATATATGTTTTCTATCATTTGTGGATCAGATATTGTACACAGATCATGCATCAAATAATTTTTAAAATATTTTATTGATATATTTATTTGCACACAGAGGGAGACAGAGAAGAGAGACAAATATAGAGAGGTAATGGGCATTCCAGTGCCTTCAGCCACTGCAAACACACTCCAGATGCATGCTCCACTTTGTGCATCTGACTCTATGTGGGTGCTGGGGAATTGAACTTGGATCATTAGGCTTTGCAGGCAAGCACCTTAACCACTGAGCAATCTGTCCAGCCCCCATGAAATAATTTTATGGCAGGAAAGCAGAAGCCAGACTGTCTAGAGGAACCAAAGAGGACTAACGGGAAAGGAGAGAAAGGGGAGTATGGTCAAAGTATATAAAATACTGTGTAAAAGTGTCTTTATGAATCTCATCATTATGTATAATGAATATACACTGATACATTTTGTTAAAAACATCAAAACCAAGTCAGATATGGTGGTGCATGCCTTGGGAAGCAGGGGGGAGGATTGCTATGAGTTTGAGGCCAGCCTGAGACTCGTATTGAATTCCAGATCAGTCTGGGCTAAAGCAAGACCTTACCTAGAAACTCCCAAAAAACATTCAATAAGTAGAAAAATGCAAATACTCAAATATCCCCCACCTGATGAAGGAGTAATAAAATGTCTCCATACAATGTAATAATCCTTTTGGAGATAAAAATGGATGCAGTACTGATGCATCCCACAATAAGGATGAATATTGAAAGCATTAGGCCAGGAAGGAGAAACCAGTCAGAAAACACTTCCTTCGATAGGAATTATCCACAGAGAGCACATGGAGAGAGACAGAAAGTAAGGGAATGGCTGCCAAGGGGAGAGCGTGGGGGAGGGATATGGAAGATGGTGGGGAATTGGGGGCAGAACCTGAGTGTAACAATAGGAACTTACTGCTAATAGGCTTCGAGTTTCATTTGGAGATGATTAAAATATTCTAAAACATTGCTCCAATGCTTGCAAAACTGTGAATGCAGTAAAACTCAATGTACACTTTAAATAGGTAACTAGTTGGTATGTGAAATATGTCTCACTAAAGTCCTTTTAAGAATTCATAGTAATTGTTCAATTTTGTTGCTGCCAAGGTTCTTTTGAATATGCTTATTTTTATTATAGAAAAATGATAAAATAATATAAAACTCAGACACACAAATGCACACGGGGAATTCTAAACAGATCCTTTAAGGAACTTCAATTTGGTGAGCAGAATGATAAGCTGAATATGCAAATTTGAGAGCAAAAAGGAATCAAATGGCTCTGCATGATTTTGACTGTGTGGAGCTGTGCGCCTTTTGGATGAAACCAAAAAGATGCAAAGACACACACTGTAGAGAAAAAGATTTGCAGATATATGGAGTAGATTTTCATTTTGGTGAAATCCACAAGATACATAAATACAATTTCGTGTAATTTTTCTTTATGTTACTTTCTCCTCTGCTTAGGAAAGACTGCCTTTTGGCTGTACCATAGGCCCTGTTTGGAAGAGCTGGCTATAGCATGGGTGCTGCACCCACAGTAAGCCACTTGTGTGTCTCCAGTTTTGAGAGGGAGGGATTACTAAATGCCTCTCTGTGTTCTCTCTCTCTCTCTCTCTCTCTCTCTCTCTCTCTCTCTCTCTCTTTGTTCATTTTTCATTTTTTTAAGCATCTTCCTGATTCCTTGCATCTTAGCATTTGGGTGTAATGCTACAAATATTCTGCAACTTGATTTTTCCCCTCGAAAGTGAAGCTTTAGACAATGATCTCTGATGACCCATGGCCATGGTCCACTGATTTTCACTCATCCTCAAATCCCATTGTGGATTCGGCAGAATTCATGTATCAATTCTGCTGTTCCAGGTTTACTAATGCAAACTAGGTTTGATGCTGTAGTACAGCGCTTTGGGTGCCCCCATCCCCCACCCACCCCACTCACTCCCACCCACCCCCACCCACCCCCACTCACCCCCTTGAGCAAGCAAAGACATTGCTTGCTCACAAGCACGTTCACTGTCAGATTCACCAGGCAGCCACATTACATTCTAAAGCGCTTGTACAAATTTATCATCCTTCTCACAAGGTTAGAGATTTTTTTCCAGAATCTTCACTCATAGTGAAGAGGCAGTATCATAAACTGTGTGAGTTTCCATCCAGATTCTCCCCATCACTGGTATGGAATGTAGGCCTGTATTATTTAAGGTGATAAATGCCTCGGGGCAGACACATTGTCAGCTCTGCAGTCCATTGTCCTGATTTTCAGTTCCTTCTTCATTTTTGGCCCAAGGCAATTTCTCTGACTTTCTTAGCAGTTCAGCCATGCATTTATAAGGATGTTAGTTATAATTTATTGAGCAATTCTCAGTGTTTGTAGCTGGAGGGTTTCCAAGTTATCTATATTCCCAGCCTCTTAAACGCCTGATTGTGTTTTCAGTGCCTGACCAATCTTTAAACACCCCCAGATGTTGGACACCATAAAGAAAGTAAATGAAATCAAATTAGCAACTATAATGAGGTATTAATTTCTTTTTCCCATGCTTTCATTAGTCAGCATTAAGGCAGACTAACATAGGAATTAATGCTAGCAACTCTACATGCAGTTGCTTGGGTTGGAATCCTAACTCTCCATGACATAGGGCAATTCACTTCATCCCCCTGGTAATATGAAGATGATTAGCAATAGTGCCTGTCCTGGAGATTTGGTGTGGTAGCTTGCATGTCCCCTATAGACTCAAGTGTTTTATTAAACCTTGTAACTTGGATTTCCAGCCACCTGGCTGGAAGAGGTGTCCCTAGGGTCAGATCATCGGCTTCAGCCCAAAGGTGTGCTTGGGGGTGAATCGGATTTCCAGACTAAAGCTATACAGAGCTGTCTGAGCTCAGCTGAGGTCCCTGCTGCTACCTGCCATTTTTTGTTCTTGCTTGTTTGTGGTACTGCCTGGCTGATGGATTTTTTCACTGCTAGGATCTGTCAAAAGGAGCCAGCCTCTTTTGCCATTACGCGACTTCCCCTGGATCTGTAAGCGTCAATAAAGCCCTTTCTCCCATAAACCATGTCTGGTTTGGAAGTTCATCCCAGCAGTGTGGACCTGACTACAATAGCTATTGTACATATTTAAGGAATCACTTTGTATAAAAATGCTTATATCTGAATCTAGCAAATAGCATGTACTATGTAATCAGTCACTTGACAAGTGAGTAAAATGGAATAATAATATTCAACACAGATTTTCACCTATTCATCCTCCACTAATGATGGCTTCTCAAGCATTCCATCCTCAGCATAGACAACCTAACATTGGGCACATTTCAGCTTTATTTCTGAAGGTTCATAATTCTGATGATCAATGGCTTTTACCCGAAAGCATCTTTCTGCCTCAGCATATAAGTGAAAAGTTTGTTCAGCATTGTGTCCTAGACACAAAGAATTTTCTTTTCAGCTAATCAGTTATATGGGCTTGGGAGCCAATGTGGTGTGAAATGATAAGGTAGAGAGAGGATAAATATGAGAAACAATAAGAACAAAGCAGACACATCCTGCCTCTTGGTCTAGAAATAGCTGGAATACCCCAGCAGTGACCTCTTCCTTCTGTTTTTCCTTCCTCTCTATGGATGTCAGCCACACTACTTATTTCTCTGCACACTGGCCCTTCAGCATCTTTAGAATCACAAAAGCCAAGTGGGCAAAATACTGAAATACTTTTTAGACAAAAGAGGCCAATGTCCATGTCTGAGGTTCCCTGGGTTGTGAGGAAACTCTATGTTGCCATCTAACCCTTTGAAAGAATGGAACTTTAAAATATCTGATGATGCTTATTCTGCTATTGTGTCATGTGAAGCTCTTACCCCTACGCCTATTAAAAAGCAAGCATTTAACAAAATTACTTTTAATAATCTTGTTGATATTTACCAACAGTTTATGAATTTGGAAGCATCCTGCCAAGGAAACAAAAAGTTGCTCCAGGGAGCTGAGCAAAGGTTGGCTTTCTAGGTAGAAAAGGGTTGAAGAAAGTAGAAAGTAGGAGCCAAAATTGATTGGTTATTTCTAAGGAACTTTTTATAGGGTTAAAATAGAGAGTCCTTCTTTATCATGCTGGTGTAGTTAGGATTGCACAATGCTCTGATTGGTTACTGTGAGCCCACTTTTCTTGAAACAATTAGCATGCATGACTCCATTGGGATTTGGTTTCTACTGTTGAGATCTAATGCAGGAGCTCTGTCCAGCAGAGTGTTCCCAAAAATTTTATTTAACATATTTTCTGATACTATGCATATACTGCAATATTTTTACTTAGTGGGCACCTAATACATTTTATTTAAGTAGAAGTAAATTAATTAAGGCATACTAAACAGTGGACACAGTACACATAACAATTTCCCCTAGTAATATGAATTGGGATCTAATATAATAAGCCATTAGTGGCTTCAGATGTATTCTCACACAAAGATGATAACTTACATTCACTTCTGTGTTCTGAAGGGAAAAAGTGATTACTTATGACAGGTTTTTATTCTGCATTTTCTCATGCATAGAAAGATGTCCATTTGCTAATAATATGCAACTAACTTATACAAGTAATAAAAGTGCTTTTTCACACATTATAATTAGTTCTACAAAATATTCATGTTTGCAACCTAAACTTTACTTGACTAAACTTTTGGACCTTATTTATACTTTTGCAGAGGAATGGGGTGCTACTGTATTTTAAGCATGAAAACAAAAAGAACTCACCCAAACAGGTTTGATTTATACAGTAGACTTCTCAACCACTTTTCTGTAGTTTTCTTACATGGCATCCTCAGTTCAGAAATAACTGTTTTCACTCCTATTTTAGGTATAAAAGGACATTGAACTTTCTGGCACTTTTGAATTAGGCATGACCAGATGATCAGTTCTGGTCAGTAGTTTGTGGGAAGCTATCTTGTGTCAACTCTAAGGTAGCTCATTAAACTGTGGTGATAACATGTTTAAATTCTCATTGTTTTCCATGTAATCACTGTGTATGAATAAGTGGGGACAAATGTCCTTCATCTGCAGCCCTGAAAAACTAGGCTGTAGGAAATATTCACCTTCCCCATGTGCATACAGATTACACAGGAAACGTTATATGGGGATATATATATATATATATATATATATATATATATATATATATATATATATATATTGCCATACATATATATATAGCCATAACATAATTTACCTGATACTGGCTGATGATCAAGCCAGTTTATACAATGTGGGAAACCTTGTCTTTATTACACTGACAACTTGGAGTTCAAACAGGCACTAAGTGTGAAACTGAAGAACCAGATTAGATTCTCTTATAAACTCATTATCTGTGCAGCCTTCAGAAAGTTAATCGTGAATATGAAAAAGTTGCACACTCACTGTCTCCCATATCTACCTTCATCACTGTTTATCACTGGAAGAGGAATTTTAGAGAGCTTGAGTAGATTTTTTTTAAAAATGTGTGTGTGTGTGTGTGTGTGTGTGTGTGTGTGTGTGTGTGTGTGTGCCTGGAGGTAAGAGAACTGCTTCACATATCTATGTTCCCCTTTTTTGGAACAGGGACTCTCCACTGCTAACACACTGATAGACTACAAACCAAAATCAGACTAACTGACCCATGAGCCGGCTTTTCCTCCCGGTGACACAGGTGTGTTGAGGTCACAGATGTATGAGCTACTTCCCATCCAGATTTACCTGGGTGCTGGGGAACTAAACCTGGGATGGCAGGCTTTGCAAGAAAGTACCCTTAACCACTGAGCAATCTCCCTCACTCCTTGATGTGAATCTTAACTTTGTGATTTGAGCATGAAATATTACTGAAATGTTTTGTGTTCGTTCATGCTACTTTGTGGGCTCATGTATGTTTTCCACTGTTGCTCTACAACAACTCTAAGGTACTTTCTTCTCTGAGAAGACTTGAATGGCACAGTCAAACATTTCGGGAAGAAGCTTGTATCGCTAGACATTAGAAAAGCCTGGGAACAGACCAGAAAACTAGGTTCACTGGGCCCATTTCTCATTTTCTTATAGCACACCTATGCTCATTGTTGCAGTCAGCTTTCTAGTTGCTGTGCAGAAAGAACCCAAGCAAAGCATATTGTGGAGGAATGGGTTTATTTGGCTTATGGACCTGAGGGGAGACTCCATCCTGGCATGGAAAACAATGGCATGAGCAGAGGGGTGGACATCACCTCTGCCACAGCACTGCAAACAATGGCAGGAAGGTGTGCCAAACACCGGCAAGGGGAAGCTGGCTTATAACCACATTAGCCCGCCTCCAACAACACAGCTCCACCGAGGTTGTAAAACCCAAAAACCCAAACTGTCATCAGCTGGAGATCTATCACTCAGAACACATTCATTTGTTTGTGGGGGACACCTGGATCAAACCATGACAAAAGTAGTTACAACGAGTAACTGCAAGACACACAGATGGACCAAGAAGCTAGAATCAGGGAGGGAGGAAGGGAGGGGCAAAAGCTGATCAAGTAGGAAATATGTGGTGGAGGTAAGCCCAGGATCCACTAAAAATCAAGGTGTTGTGCCAGATTTTGGGGTCCCCAAAGACCACTCACAATCACATTAGGGTCTTTATTGCAGGCTAGAGCTAGGACTCTCTCTTTACTGTCTCAGCGGATCAGGGAGAAGAGGCCTGAGCCCAGAATTAGCAGGGGTTTTATAAGGATTTAAGCAGGGATAGGGGTTTCCAACTTGGCAGTTACATGATTGGATGACATTTAAAAATTGTTTAGCAAGTACATAAAGACTATATATGTCTTTATTTTGGCTATATGTGATGAGTTGATACCACAACATCCTGACCTCACACAGTGCCATGTAAGCTAAAGAAATAGGTACAAGAGCAACATTTAAAACTGAATACACAGCAATCGTGTAGTTTCAAAGTCTCCAAACAGCATACATGAGTCAAAATAACTTTTCAGAACACAATCAGTTTCCCAAAATATACATATCAATTATTCCTGCACTTGGGTTGCCCTGCTCGTTGCCCAGGGCGACACTCTAACCTAGTATAAACTATTCTCAGTCTCATCTTCAAAGACTTCTTTCAGCAAGGTTTATTTTTAAATGGCTGTGCTTATGCTAAGACCATGCTATGCTTTATTGGGGTCTCATTCTCACAAAGGTAAGAAAGAAGTTAATCCTGTAGACAAAACCACACCGTGAAGGGTTTGACTCAAAGGTGATCTCCCAGGCCTGTGTTTTATGGACATCATGTAAGAACTTATGTCCTGGTTGACTATATACTATATAATGATTGAAGTTTTTCTTTAAATAAATTCAGTATTCCATAAAATTTTCTCCTACTTCTTTGCATATTCTTTATGTTACTACTATTCTGGAGTAAGATCCTTGAGAAGAATTTTCTAAATATACCATTTTTCCTATATGAAAAGAATCACTGGTACTGAAAAGAATGTCGATAGTAAAAATTGTACATTTTGATGTAATTTTTCACTCACAAGTTTCTGAATAATATGCTTAATTAAAAATAATAGTCAGGAATGGTGGTGCACACCTTTAATACCAGCACTGGGGTTGCCTCAGAGGTAGGAGGATCCTTGTGAGTTCAAGGTCACCCTGAGACTACATAGTGAATTCCAGGTCAGCCTGGGCTAGAGTGAGACTCTACATCAAAAAGCCATATATATATATATATATATATATATATATATATATATATATATATATATATATATATATATATATATATATATGTGTGTGTGTGTGTGTGTGTGTGTGTGTGTGTGTATGTGTGTATGTATATTTACTTGCAAGTAGAGGGATAGAGACAGGTATAGAGAGAATATGAGTAGGGGCACACCAGGGACCAACAACTGCAAACAAACTCCACACATGAGTTGTTTTGTGCATCTGGCTTTTCATGGGTACTGGGGAATAGAACCCAGGCCTTCAGGCTTTGCAATCAAACACCTCTATCCACTGAGCAATCTCTCCAGCCCAATGTGCTTAATTTTTCAATTAACTTTTCCATAGCACATCCTAAGGAGTAAAAAAGATACACTGCCTCAAAGAAGGTGTAATGTGAGGAGCCACCCCCCAGGACATCCTCTGATCTGCACACACACCCTGTGGCACTTCATGCATGTCACACATGAACAAAAGACAAAGTAAGTGTCAAACAGCTTTACAGGCCTGATAGTGTGTAAACAAACTGAAAGCATCTGTCCACGACCTCTTCTCAGCCATGACTATGATCTGCAAAGAAGATAATGCTCAAGTCATTTTCTTCTGGGATTGACTATCAAATTTCTGAATTGTAGCATATAGCATTATTTGTATATTTTTTCAATATTAACATTTATAAACTTTATACTACAGGAGGTATAGACCAGTGTCTTGCATACCTTCTGTATGGTCACCTAATGTAGTTTTCTTTCATTTTTAGTGAATACTCACTTTGACATTCACATTACCATAAAATCACCCACATCTAGACCATATTGGCACTAGTATTGGAATGATATGGTAAAACTTTTTGTTATCTTGTGGTTGGCTTTACTCTAGGCCTGATTTCTGATTTCATCATTTATGTAGTTTGTACTGACTTGTGCTAGCCTTCTCCCCCTGGTGTAAATAAAACTCTCCTCAACATGTTCTAACTAGCAGGCTAATGGGATTATTTTCAATTCTTAGATAATCCTCCCAGAGTTCCCCGGTGTTATTGCAGCTGGGATCGCCTACCCTGAGTTTACAACTCCACTAACCCTAGGATTCTCCTTTACCATTATCTCAGGAATTAGTATGAGTGGTCCTTACATTGGCTTCCCTGGCTTTCAGTCCCATATATTTTTTTTTCTTGATCTATTGATTTTCTTTAATCAGCACCAAGTAAATTACTGACAAAGGAAACAGAGAAGACCATATTTTTGAAATTTTTATCTTTCAAAATATTTTATTCTAATTTGGCATTTGATCATGAAATGTTAGTTTGGAAATAGTTCAGCATTTAGAAGGCATCATTCCTTCATCTTTACTGAACACTGTGTGGTGGTTGAGAAAATACCATTCTGACCTCAATCTTTTGTTGAAAACTTGCAATTCCTCTCTTCTCACCCCATTCCTCCTTCCCCCAGGCTGTGGCACCTTTCCAAATCATATCTTTATTTGTCAAGAATCTGGGGGTGTTGACAGCCTTTCAAATTTTAGTCATTCTGGTATAGATGTAGTTCTAATTTTCATTGCCGGATGACTAATGATGTTAAGCACATTTTCATGTTGTTTCATGTGTTTATTAATGTCAGTTCTTTGGACTATATTATTGAGTAGATGCTTAATACTGAGTTGTAGATGCTTTATATACCTTACATATGTGTCAGAGATACTCTTCCAGATGCATTATCTTCAAATTTGGCCTGCTCACACTGTTAATCTTTCCTTTTGTTAAAGTTATTGATTTTGAAAAAAATCAAATTTGTCAATTTTTCTTGTGTAGTCATTGTTTCTGTTTCATTCCTTAGAGCTTTACCACCAGTATCAAATACATTATCCTGTTTCCCAAAGGTTTTACAACGATTACTCGGCTCAAAACTTTTAATAGTTTATTTCATGATTTCTTTATGAAAGTAATTAGAGGGGTTTTCTATATTTCAAATATTTTTCTAGAGTCCATTTGCTTTTTATTTCAAATTTAACTCTGAGAAACTCAGAGAACATATTCTGTACGCTTTTGACCCTGTGAAAGTCCCAAGACTTTTTGGAAGGACCAGCATGGGATCTATCCTGACAATTATATCTCACTGGAACAGAGTGCGCTATTTCAATGATTGTTGAGTATCATTTACTATAACTATGATTTAGGTCAGGGTAACAGTTTGTTCACAATGATCTACTTTTATTGATTTTCTTATCTTGTTATGTCAGTTTCTAAGAGAATGGTGTTAAAATGCTCCAACTATAATTGTAGAATCATTTCTCATCTTTTGTGTTATTGCTTCATAAATTCAGAAGCTGTTAAGATAGAAAGCATACTTACAACTAGTCTTGCTAGTGAATGGACATTTTGAGTATGAAATGTTCATCGTTATTTCAGTGTCTCCAACTCCTCACTGATGATCTGAATTTTGATATGGTATCATTTCCCCATGACCTGAAGCCTTCCCACTAGCCTTTCTCCAGGGGCCTGTCTGCTGGTAACAAACTCTCTATTGCTTATCAACAGTGGCTTTTATTTTATCTTCTTCAGTTTTGCTGGATACAGAATTTTGATTTGAGGGTTTCTCTTCCCTATAATTTCAGAATTCCAAATACATTGTGCTATCTTGTCCTTTTTTATATTGTGTGATTTTTCTCTTGATGCTTTCAGTATTTTCTCTTTCTTTTTGATATGTTGACTCAAATTTTATTTTCATTTCTATTTGAATTTGGAATTCACTAATTTGTAAAGATGGTCTATATAAATATTATTGAACACACAATCAACCAATGGAAACATGGAAACATTTTGATATGATTAATTATTTTTGCAGCAATGTAACCAAACCACCTGACAGAAACAATGTGTGGGAAGAAAATGTTTATTCATTCTGGCTCATGGTTTTGGAGTGTTTTCAATCCATTGTTGCTTGGCTCATGTGCAGACACTATGATAATAGGTGATAATGATGTGTCACATTGTGGCAGATAAGAAGTAGAGAACATGACACAGGAAAGAGAGGCTCTTTCTAACCTATCACCATCCCTACTGATCTATTACCACCAGCCAGGCCTAACTTCTGAAAGATTCCACACTTTCCCAAAATAGTACCTCCCCCTAGGCAACACCTATTCAAAAAGTGAGCCTGAAGGAGACATGACAACTCCCAGCCACAACAAGATCTATTCAATAAATCTTCACTACAATCAAAGTCTTGAATGCATCTATTACTCCATAACTATTCCTTCTGCCTCTTAATGATTCCTTTCTTCCAGACAATCTACATAGATTTCCATTGATCTTCTTGCTGATGCTATAGTTTTCTCTTCCTGGAATTTTATACAATTGAGCTCCTATATTTTTGCCTAACAACTTTCATTTAGCTCATTCTTTTTCATTGTTGAGGAATAGTCTATTGTATGAACAATATGGTCATTTATTTATTTGTCCTATTGTGGCTTTACATAGAATTTGGAGACCTCTTTCCCTTGCTTTTATTTCTGTAGGATTTCACCTTTATTGTCCAGGTTCTATGAATTCTGTCTTTGTTTCTTTAAGCCAGAAAGAGCACATTTTCCCCCTAATAGTTTAAACACTTAGTTGATGCTAACTGCAGACAATTCTTAGGGTAAAAAGAATGTGTCCTTTCTTCCAGATGTCACATTTCCTCTACATCTGCCTACATGTACTCACTGTACTATCTTCAGACAATTGCTTTCCTAACTTGTACAAAGTTTATTAGTAGTATATGTAAGATGATTAATCAATTGTTAAACAACTAAAGCGCAACCGTGAAAGTGGTGCACTCCGTGATTTATTTCTAAAGTATTGGCATTGTCTGCATTATCTGTTTCCTGTTTCTCATCTTTATTTATATAGGAATCTCTTTTGCTAGAAGCTTTATTGGAAAGTCTCTGGTAATCTATAGCCTCCCTTTTATTTTTAAAATTAGTGTTCTAAATAGAGACTGTAAACTCTGTACTGATAATTTGAGGCTCAGTGAATCCTGGGGCTCTGTATAATAAATATGTGCCTCTATTTTGAGAAGTAGTACATGCATAAGAATCATCTGGGGAAGTCCATGCAACAGTTTGGAAAGTGTTACAGATTTTACTCAATTCTGAGGACAGAATGACTACTTGCAATGTATAGGTGCTCATGTTTCAATTTTAAGTGGCATTCTGAGTCTGTTGCATAACTGAACTCAAATATTTTTTCTAGATCTTTGTATTACAAAACTATATGAAGAAGAGTCCAGAAGCTGTTACATGAATCTGCTGAAAATTAGGGAAAAATATTCTCCAATTAAGTTTAGTCTAACATTCTGTAGAATTCTTCAGGGCTTGTAAATAGATGCAGTATGTCATTGCCATCACGAACTTGACATGACAAAGGTGGACTATTACAGATATCATCATGAGATTGCACTTTGCAATAACTTTAGAGGCAGGAAACATATGGAAGTGAAATTTTAAAGGAGTCTGTTTTCATTGCATTGTATCTAATGTAAGGTTCACAACACTCAAATGAAATATGTCTCTGAAAATAAAGACAGCCACCCATTATTTGAGAATTCTTACAAACTGCCTCATCATAAAAGTAAATCAGATGGGATTCCAGAGAATCAAAGAAACAGGAAAGGTCATGAATAATAGTCTTTTAAAAAATTGTTAGAACAAAACACTTGAGTTTTAATAATAAAGAGCAGAGTTTGGCTGTGAGTTTCAAAGGGTCACAATCCATCCTGGCAGGAAAGGCATAAGGACAGGAACATATAAAAAGAGCTCAGGCTGAAAGCAGAAGCAGCTTGGATATAAGGTTTTCTCTAGCTAACTTAATAAATTTTCTAACAATTTAATAAAATTACATACAGAAAATATATACCATAGATAAATTAAATATATCATGGCCACAATGGCAAATTAACTAAATATTAAAATAATAATCTCACACAAATGGTCAACATATTTTTATAGATAATCTACACATGTATTTACAATGTATTGATAATTCCCTCCTTTTTAAATACCTCCTTTTAAAAAATATTTTATTTATTCATTTTCAAGCAGAGAGACAAAGAGAGAGAGAGAGAGAGAGAGAGAGAGAGAGAGAGAGAGAGCAAACCAGGGCCACCACCTTGTGGATCTGGTTTATGTGGGTACTGGGGTATTGAACCTGGGGCCTTAGGCACTGGAGGCAAGTTCCTTGACTGCTGAGCCATCTCTGCAGCCCTCAATACCTCCTTTTGTACCCACTCCCACTCTGCCTTCCACTGAACTCCTTTTGATATTTGATGACTTTTTGCCCACCTACATCATCCATATCAAAATGTTGATGAGCTTAATATTAACAGCTGCTGGGAGGTAAGGAAATAACAGCCACTTTGTGTCTAAAGATTAATTAAGATTGCACCCAAAAGCACTCCTCCCTATCCCCTGGCTTTTACATTCTTTCTGCCACCTCTTCCTTAATGTTTACAGAGCATTGAGGGGCCTGATAAAGATGTATTATAAAGCACACAACTATCCCTTATTCTTAGCACTTTGAAAAGATTTTAGTCATGTGGTAGTCAACACCACATATTTAAAAAAAAAGCTTCATTGACCAAAACCAATAGCAGCACTAATCTGTGGGCACAAACATGACATGAGAGGGTAGTTTGATGGGCACTGCATATGCTATTAATCAACAACAGCAGTGGCTTCCATAATAGAATTTTTAATGAGGTCTTGAATGGCAAGCATGAATTCCCTGCTATGGAACAGGTCTTGAACCCAAACAGAGAGCAGTTGTTTACTCCCAAAACAGACATGCCACTATTGCACCACTGGGCACAACTTGCCTGGCTGGTCAGTTGTTATCACACAGGATGGATACATAGTTTGGTAAGCCTATTGACGTCTTTTCTCCCAAGCAGGCTGCATGCTACTTGCCACCACTATGCCAGCTAGCTAGGAGGGAGGTTTCCAGCTTCATTCCAGTTGATTGTTCAGTGTCCTGTGAGTGATGCACGTGGTATATTCAGCAGGAGGACCTGACTATGTAGCTGCCTAGCTCTAATGTGCAATCAAGAGCATTGAAACTAGCTTGTATTGTTTTGAGGGTTTCAGGGGCCTCTGTGGTCAACAAATCACTTCCTGGACTCTACTGACTCTGACACCAACTTACATACAATCTAAAAATGCAAAGCTCCAATCCATAAATAAGTTGGAACATGTCTTTCTGAGCCTGGGTTATGCAACTTAGTATTGTGTTTTACAGACTCTCCCATGTTGCTGAAAATTTCATTTTTCTTTATATCAAAATAAAACTCCATTGCATGTGTGTACCACATCACCATTATCCATTCATCAGTTGCTGGGGATCTAGGCTGATTCCATTTCCTAGCCATTGTGAATGGAGAAGCAATAGGCATGGAATGAGCTAGTGTTGCTATAGTAATATGTAGAGTCTTAGGATTATAGGTCCAAGAGTGGTATAGCTGAGTCATATGATAGATCTATTTATAGATTTTTTGATAAACTTTCACACTAATTTCCATGATGGCTACACCAGTTTGTACTCTCATCAAAAGAGAAAATAAGGGCTGGAGTGGTGGTGCATGTCTCTAATCCCAGCACTCGGGAGGCAGAGGTAGAAGGATATCCATGAGTTCGAGGCTACCATGAGACAACATAACGAATTCCAGGTCAACCTGGACTAGAGCCAGACCCTACCTTGAAAAAGTAAAAACCATAAAAATAAAAAAGAAAGAATGAGGGTCTTGGTTCCCAAAACTCTTGCCAGCATTTGTTGTCACTTGATTTTTTGATGATGGTCATTCTGACCAAAGTGAGGTGGAATCTCAAGGTAGTCTTGTTTATTTAGTTTTAACCTTTCCTTATGGCTAAAAATGCTGAAAATATATTTTTTAAATATTTTAGGCCATTTGTATTTTTCTTTTGAGAACTCCCTCTTCAGTTCCATGGCCCATTCTTTTTTTTTTTTTTTTAAACTGGGATGTTTGCTTTTTTGTTTAGTTTTTTTTTTGTCAAAAGTCATGTAGCTATAGTTACATGAATTTTTAGCTGAATCCTCCATTCTGTCTATTTATCTATTTGTCTGTTTTATGTAAGTTTTTATGAAGTTTTATTGCAATGGTTCTTTATTATGACTTGAAATTAACTAGGGTGACATCTACAAGCAGCTGTATTTTTCCTCAAGGTTGCTTTGGCTACCTGGTGTTGTTTGTGTTTCCAAATGATTTTTTGAATTTGTTTTTTTTCCTATTTATGTGAAAAAATGATACTTGGATTCTGATGGGAATTAAGTTGAATCTATATACTGCTTTTTGTAGAATGGCCATTTTCTCAATATTCATTGTAATCCATGAACACAAAAGACCTTTCCATGTTTTCTTATCTTCTTCAATTTCTCTCTTCAGTGTTTTAAAGTTTTCAGTGTAAGGGTCTTTCACTATCTTGGTTAGAGGTACTCCAAGGTCATAATTTATGTGCTAATGTGAATGAGACTGTTTCTCTGATTTTCTTCCCAGTATGTTTGTCATTGGTACGCAAGAAGGCTTCAGATTTTAGTATGATAATTGTGTATGCTGCCACTTTTCAGAAAGTGCATAGCAGAACTAACTTTCTGTTGAAGTGTTTGGGGTCTCCCATGTTCAGAATCTATGTGGGCTCTTAGGGATAGTTTGTTTCCTTTTCAATTTGTATCTCTTTTATTTCTTTCTCCTCTCTTTTCATTCTGGCAAAGACTTCACCAACTGCATTAAATAGAAGTGGAGAGGTGAATAGTATCCCCTTGTCTTGCTCCAGATCTTATTGAGAATGCTTTAGTTTTTCCTCCATTTAGCATGATGTTAGCTATAGGTTTGTTACAGTTAATCTGTATTATAGTGAAGTATGGTCCCTCCATTCTCAGTCTCTTCAGTACTTTGAACTTGAAGGAATGTTGAATTCTGTCAAGTACTTTTTATATATTGGGATGATCATGTGATTTCTGTCCTTGAGTCTATTTATGTGATGTATTAGATTTATGTGATGTATTAGATCTCTGGAATAAATTGAACAGCAAGGGTCCCTTGCCTGTGGTGGCCCTAGTGGAGCCTTGTGTGTCCCGCCCACGCTATTGCTCCCTGGTGTTTTTTTTTTTTAATTGTCCATAATGAGTTACATTATTTAATGGGCAAACAATGAGTTGTTATCTCCAGATCCCCAATGCCCCTCTTCCCATCCCCAATCAGCAGGATATACTCCTCTGTGGGCCATCTGGATCAGTCCTTGGGGCAGGGGACCATGGATAGCCTGGGAGTCAGCCCAGTTCCACCAGCCCTAGTGTGTTATTACTGAGGAGGGCCATGTCTCTGGATACTCTCCCCCACCATGGCGCTCACAATCTTTCTGCCCTCTCTTCTGCTCAGTTCCTTTAGTCGTGGTGGGTGAGTATTAAGGCTGTTCTATTGTTGAGGATTTAGGGGTCTCTGTACTTCTGCTTTAGGTTGTGTCAAAAATTATTGAGGTCTGTCTCACTGGCTTATCCTGTGTTGAATGATTGGCTGTGGCTATGAGTCACTTGTTCATCTCTCATCATTCTCTGCGGGGTTCCATATGGATCCTCCATGGTATGTCTGGGGTGGCTCATCTCTTGTTGAGATGTCAGCTATCTGCCTGCAGTTCGTTGGTAGGGTTGGATGAACCACAGCTCACGCTTAAAACTTCCTCCCTGTCTACATGACAAGCTGGGACTCCCTGATGTCTGCTCTTGCCATATTTTCTACACCATAATAAAACTTCCCCTAGGAACTTTAATCCCAAATAAAATCTTTTTCCTTCCATAAACTGCTTCTAGTCAAATGTTTCTTCTAGCAACAAGAAGGTAATGACTACAACCATTCATTAAGTAGTGTGTTGTTTAATACCTAGGATTTTTGTGCAGTTTCTTTAGTTTTTATTGTAATTTCTAGCTTTATACATTGTGGTCAGATAAAATAGAACTTTTTTCAATTTTTCTAAATTTGTTGAGACTTGCTTGTTGTCCTATTTTGAGAAATTTCTATGGGTTGCCGAGAAGAATGTGGATTGTGTTATGTTTTAATGGGACATTTTGTCAAAATCTGCTACGTCATAAAAGTGTTAACTCCACTGTTTCTCCGCTTAATTTTTGCCAAAATAACTTGTCTATTGATGAGACTATAGTGTTCAAGTCACCCACTATTACTGTGCTTGGATTAATTTCTGACTATATCTAGTAGAATTTCTTCTATAAAAATAGTTGTACCTATAGTTTGGCTATCAATGGTGACACATGCTTTATTCCCAGTATTCAGGAAGATGAAGATTATTGCTGTGAGTTAAAGGACAGCCTGAGCTACAAGTGAGTTCCAGGTCATCCAAGGCTACAGTGAGACTTGTCCTCAAAAAATAAAAGTGTATCTATATTTCAGTACAAATAAATTCAGAATTGTAATGTCTTTTTAAAGGATTGTTTCCTTAAGCATTATGAAGTGGCCTTTATTATCTTTTTTGATTAATTTTGTTTTGAGATCCATTTTGTTAGATATTAAGATAGCAAAACTGCTTGTTTTTTTCATTCCATTGGCTTAAGCTATCTTTTTTTTTTCATCCCTTTACTCTCAGATAGTATCTATTATCAATGGTGAGTGAGTTTCT
Organism: Zapus hudsonius; assembly: GCA_004024765.1. Taxonomy (NCBI): domain Eukaryota; kingdom Metazoa; phylum Chordata; class Mammalia; order Rodentia; family Dipodidae; genus Zapus; species Zapus hudsonius. The sequence goes on along the minus strand of PVHP010003914.1, from coordinate 4,611 downwards.
TGAAGACAGCAAAGGATGGATCCTGTTTTAGGATCCAGCCTGTGAGACTGTGTCTTTTGAGTAAAGAATTGAGACCACAAATATTCAGATTTGTTATTGAAAAGTGTAGTTAATCACTGGCATGGTGATGGTTTTGTAATGTTAGCTGTTTTTTCTGTCTTCATGTGGTTACTGTTCTAGCATAGGTTATCACTTTTCCTTTCTGGAGCCTCTTGTTGATCTTTATCTTCAATTTGAAGTTTTCTGTCTAGCATCTTCTGGAGAGCTAGCTTAGTGCTCATAAATTCCTTTAGTCAGCTTTTATCATGGAAAGGTTTTCTTTCTTCTATCATGAGAGATAATTTTTCTGGGTATAGTAGCAGATTGGGTTGGCAGCTAAGATCTTTTAGTACTTGGAATATGTAATTCCAAGCCCTTTCAGGTTTTGTCAGTTTCCATTGACATATCGGCTGTCATTCTGTTGGCTCTGCCTTTACATGTGACTTGTTTTACCCTTGAATCTTTTAACCCTTTTTTTATGTATTTTCAATGTTTAGACTATAATATTCAATTGGAAAATTTATTTTCTTATCCAGTCTATTTTATATTCTGTACCTCTTTTGCACTTGGATGAGTATCTTTTTCTCTACATTTGTGAAATTATCTTTTATAATTAAATTTAAAATATCATCCATGTCATTGGCTTGATTTTCTTCTCTTTCTGTTTCTGTTCTTCAAATCTTTAGTATTCTGTCATGACCCACTATCTCTCATGTTCTACTCATATTTTTTTTGAACTTCTCTTTGGTTTTACTAATGATACAATTCCTCTACCTTCTCTTCAAGGCTTGATTATTTGTCTTATACTTGATATAGTCTCCTGGCATAGCTTTCCATGGAGGTTTTTCTTTACTTCTAATTTCCAGCTTCATTTAGTTTGATTTTTCTTTATGATTTATGTATCTTGAGTTTGTTTTCATATCCTGAATAGAATTTTTCATTTCATCTAGCTGCTTGTGTTCTCTTGGATTCATTTAGGCATTTATTTTATTTGTATCACATTTGTATTCAGGATTATATTCTTATATTTGCCCATATCCTCTTCTAATTTTTTGTATGTATTTATAATCATTCTTTTTTGTTTTGTTTTCCAAGGTAGGGTTTCACTCTAGCCCAGGCTGACCTGGAATTCACTATGAGTCTATAGTTGTAAGCAAATAAACAAATATAAACCTATATATATGGAAATAAAAAACCTCATATTCACATTTACCCAAAAAGAATTATAGACGTAAATATAAAAATGCAAATTTCATAGAGAAAACATAGGATAAAATCTTTGAGCTATTGTATATTAGTAAGTCAAGGCTGGCATAACAAAATACTGGGTGGCTTAATTGCCAGAAATATTTTTTGCATTCTGATCATCCTAGATCAGGTGTCAGCAGGTTTGGTCTTTCTTGAGGATTTCCTCCTTGCCTCACAAACAACTGACTTTCATATGGTCTTTTCTCAGTACATATACACTACTGGGCCTCTCCTTCTTATAAGAATATCAATCACCTTAGATTAGAACACCGTCATGAAATCTGAAAACAGCAATACCAGTTGCGGAACATCAAAGGAGCAAGAGTTTTCTTTCACTGTTGCTGGAAACAGAAAATGGCATAGATACCTGGAAGATCATTTGACAGTTCTTACAAAATTAAACGTCTTACCATATGATCCAGCAATTGTACTCTTAGATATTTACCCAACTGATTTGAAAACTTATATCTACACAAAAACCTACACATGAGTGTTTATAACAGCTTTACTCATAATTTCCCATACTAAAATCAATCAAGATGTTCTTTAATAATTTAAATTATAAACATTGATGAAGCCAAACAATGAGATATTAGTTGGTGATTAAAGGAAATGCAGTATTCAAGACACAAAAAGACGGAGATGAGCACGACTGAACTTGAAAGTTAAGTAAAATATACCAGCAGCTCTGTTAGAATTGCCTCAAACTGAAAAACGCTTAACTATTTTAAAAATAAAATAAATATTTTCAGTGAATTTATGTATAAGCAAACTGGTCCATTCCTACAGTAGGGCACTACATAGGAATAAGGAGAATGGGACTACATTATTGGACTTGATTAATTAGTATAAATGGATATTCACTTCTATTATTTAGAAAATATTAAGATACATTTGGAATAACTTGGATCTTCACTATTCTTTTCTGTCTGTAAAAAAACTTATAAAGTCTAAATACAGATCAAGCATGTCTAATAAAAATTAACTTTCAAATTCAGATGTTCTGTGGGTGTAAAATTATGTACCAGATTCCAAAGACTTGGCAGACTTCAAAATATCTTCTTTATCACTTTTATGTGGATTACATTTTTAAATGACAATAGAATGGATTTGTTTGGTTAAATAAAATATTTTCATTTTAAAAAGGCATGAAAAGCTTCGTAAGTTATTTTGTAGCAGGTATAAGGATGAATCAAAGAATGGCACATTATGAGGAAAAGGTCAGGATGCTGGAGAGCTTTGGAAAAATACAGGAGCCAAGTGAAGATAATTCTGATTAATCAAATTCCACAGTGAAGATGGTGCTGAACTGATGAACAGGGCTATAAAGTTTCATTCACCAAGTATTTCATTGAGTTTTCTTTTTAACAAATTGGTCTGTGGAGATCAGTGAGATTAGCATCTTTTAAAAATTAATGAAGGGGAGGAATATTGCCTTGTACTCCTTCAGTAATTGTTTCCTTCAGGGGAAGTTGCATTCATTAGGAGATGACCAAATAACACTTTAATTAAACTCATTTTTGGAGCCAATGTTTTGTGTTATATTGGTGCACACTTTGCCAAATTAAGAAAGCAAAGGAACTTGGGTTACTGCAATTAAAGTCTCAACATCACATGTTCATTCCTGCATTCTTACAAGGCATCCATTTATGTTCTAACCAAAGAGAATTGTCTGTGCTATTTTGTGGGACAACCCAGACATTCCTGAAGCTCTTTCTGTGTTTATCTGCAGGGCAAGTGATAACTTATTAATCATAGATACTCTTCACTAGCACACACAGCATATCGAATCAAGTAATAGAACTGTGCTTATCAATTTCTATAATAGTAAGAATACAGATAGTTTCTAAAGCAGGCAAATCTCTTTCCCAGTTTTTGGTTTGTTTGGTTTTACCTGTTTTGTTGGAGATAGGTTCTCTTTGTGTAGCACAGGCTGATCCCAACCTTGAGATTTTGCAGTCTTCTTGCCTTCAGTGAGATCACAGACATGTGCCACAATCCCCAGCTTTCCCAAGTTCTCACAAAAGACAGCATGTGACCCAGTGGTTAGTGCAAGAGAAGGGAGGCCATATTCTCATGAAGCATTCATTAGCTTTTCCTTCTGTATAACTAAATAATCCTCATGAAATATTGGTTATTGTTTTAGTTTCTCCTTTGGAGAAGAGATCATCAAGGAGGCAGGCTCCAAGGACAATATATGATAAGATATATGATTTGGTTTCATTCATTCTTTTAATAGAAGTAATATATGTCATTTGATTTCATGATACTATTTAAATATTGTGACAATACATGCAAGAATTACTTGCTAAATGTTATTTGTTAAAGTTTAATAATTTCATTTTTAAATATTTCAATTAATTTTACTTAGCAAATAAAATAGGTTTTATTATAATATTGAAATATATTTTATTATTGCCCTTTGCTCATATTTTACCCCATTAGGCTTTGTTGTCCTCCTCTCTACCGCAGTCCACTGGTCCTCTTCCTCCCGACTCCTCAGCTTTTAGGACATATATATGTGTGTTTGTTATACCTCATGTACATTATACATATATATGTGTGTGTGTATAATGTACATGTATATCATGTGTATTATACTGCTAAATCTAGATTATGATATTGTCCCTCTGGTTTATTTTGCTTAACATGATGATCTCCAATTCCATCTATTTGCTTACAAATGGTATAATTTTGTTTTGCCTTATGGTCAAATAAAACCCCCTAGTTTGTATATAACACATTTTCTATGTCCATCCTCCGTTGATGAGTATCTTGGCTGACGAACTATTTGGTTTTTAAAGTTCAACTTCTCAAATGTAAAGTAACTTAAATTTAACTAACAATAATGACAAGGAATACTTACTTTGTAATTTTTGTTTAACTTTGTTTTGATCCACAAAAATGAAACTGTAGGCAAGGGTACAAACTGAAGAGGAGAAAAGAATACAAAAGCAAACAAACAAATAATTTTTTAAAAAACCTTCTAATAACAGACTTCGCAACATCTAGACTTTCAACAACAGGATTCTACTGCCATTGTAAAAAGTCTTTTGGGTTCCCTACGGATCCTCCACGATATGACTGTGGTGGCTCCTCTCTTGCCAGGATCTGGGGCAGCCTTATTACTCACCCACCACGACTCAGGGAACTGAGCGGAAGAGGGGGCGGAAAGATTGAGAGACCCGTGGTGGGGGAGACGGTCCAGAGGCATAGCACCCATCAGTAACAACTGACTTGGGCCAGGAAGACCGGGATGAGTACTAAGATATACAGGATCCCTTGCCACAAGGACTAATACAGACAGCCCACGAAGGAGGAGAT
>PVHP010003913.1:0-75006 GCA_004024765.1 Zapus hudsonius | reverse complement strand
CATGTTTTAAATTTATACCTTTTTTTTTGGTTTTTCGAGGTAGGGTCTCGCTCTAGTCCAGGCTGACCTGGAATTCACTGTGTAGTCTCAGGGTGGCCTTGAACTCATGGCGATCCTCCTACCTCTGCCTCCCGAGTGCTGGGATTAAAGACGTGCACCACCACACCCTGCTCATGCTTTAAATTTATACCTGCTCATGTTTTATATTTATGTCTCTTTCCATGAATAATCTTTTTAAGTCTTCAGATTCTTGAGTTGGGAGAGGATTATTTTATAAAGACTGACCCACAATTGCTTGGCTAACACCCATAATAAAATCCTATAAACTCAAACCAAGCTTTTTCATATTTCTTGGCTTAAGCCAAGAGGCCGGCTATGTGTCAGCTTGACAAGGAGGAAGTTCTCTGGGAACATTGTCCAGTTACAATGTTTCTGTTGTGATCCACTTTAGGGAAGCACATCTCTGTCGCCAGTGAGTGACAAGAGACAGTACAAGCATTGAGCTCTTCATTCCTTTCTTAGTCACAGTCTATTTGATGGCCCGTTGAAGGAGGGTTGCTGTTCAGCATCTGCTACGGGCACACCAGGGTCTTGATGAAAACAGTTTATTTTAGTGGCCCTGTCTGTCTACAGAAGACATTTTCCACTTCCTACCAATTAGGGCAAAGATTAAAGGACCATTTCTCTCTTCTTGCCCTTTCGTGATCACTATCTGCATCTTAAAATCAACTGTAAGTAGAACAATGTATGGTGGATGAACACTCAGCTAGGGGGGCAAAGCCTTGGGTTCTTGTCAGGCTCTGTGTGACCTTAGACAAGAGCTTTGATTCTGGGCCTCAGTGTCCCCACTTATCCAACAAGGACTGGACTACACAGTCTTTGAGGTGTCTGGGTCTGATGCTCTCTGATTTGAGTTATTTTGTCTCTACCCATTTTTTTTTCCAGGATGACCTAGAATTTACTATGTAATCTAAGCTGACCTCAAAGTCATAGTGATCCTCATACCTCAGCCTCCCAAGTGCTGGGATGCTATTGTCCCAGGTGTGAGCCACCATTCCTGGCTTTGTCTACTTTGTCTCTTCTCCAAATTGAACTTTATAATTGTAGTGCTCAGATACATTGTCTTGAATTTTTTCAGTTGCAAGAGTACTGGGTAAAGTGAGAAATAGCTGAACAATAAATATTAGCAAATAATTTCTGACAAACACTTGAATCTATTTAATGTATACGATTAGAAAACAAGGAAATGATAGTAAAAATAAAAAAAGTAAAAATCTCATCTTCAAAGATGTTTACTATGAACATTTTATTGAGTTTAATTTTAGTATTATATATACATATGTATTCACATATATGTTGTATGCCATATGTATGTGTAAGTATTGATTGATACTCTTTAATTGGTATTGCAAAAATGCTTTTAAAAATAGTGCAAAAGGGCCTCTTGCAGCTGCAAATGAACTCCAAATGCAGCACCACTTTATACATTTGGCTAATGTGAACTGAGGAATTGAACCCTGGACAGCATGTTTTGTAAGCAAGCACCTTTAAAAGCTGAGCCATCTCCCTTGCCCTCAAAAGATGCTTTAAGAGTCATTGCTGTATACCTTATATTATATATTATGTTAGTATAAGATGTAACTCCTAAAATACATTTCCAAATTCATATTATTTACTGTGGTTCTGCTTTCCTAACCGAACTCTGTCAGGTACAGAAAACTGCTGAAAGACCTGCCATATTTGAGTTTTAGACATAGTCTAGGAATGAGTTTTGAAGCACTGTTTTAAAACAGCTATCTCTAGGATTTAAAAACTCCATCAGAGCTAGGAGTGGTGGCGCACGCCTTTAATCCCAGCACTAGGGAGGCAGTGGTAGGAGGATCACTGTGAGACTGAGGCAAGCTCTAGAAATACAGAGTGAGATCCAGGTCAGCCTGGACTGGAGTGAGACCTTATCTTGAAAAAAAAATAAGAATAAAAATAAATAAATAAATAATAATAAACTCTATCAACTTCCTACTATATCTAACTGTTATTGAATATAGACTAGCTAAGTGATTTACAGGTATAATATTACTTAATCCTAATTCCCAGGAGGTAAGTGTATCATTGTTCTTGTTCATGGATGAGGAAACTGGGGGTTAGGGAAGTTACTTGGACTCAAGTCACTAGCTAATGAGTTGCAGAATCGTGAGTCAAAAACAGGCAGTTAGATTCCAAAGTCCACATTGTGGAGTCAAAGTGAAATCACTCACCAACACCTCCAGCTGAATGGGCTGATCTTCCAAAGGGCTGGCAGGACCTTGGTGTCACCACTTCCAACGTGCAGGTGTACAGACACTTTTGTGTGGTGTCCTGCTGATGAAGGCAGCAGCTGTGCTAGAATGAGGTCTTGTTGTCAAACAGGCCTGGGATTCCACCTGGCTGGCCATGGGACCCTGAGCATTCCATGTTCTTATCTAAGTACCAAAGCTCTCTTCTGTGAGAGTAGGCATAATCGGTAGGTTAACTGATGAAGATCATGGTGACAAAATTATGGTTATGGAATGATAATGTGTAAAAGTACCTGACATAGTTTCCCATGTAAATACTAATAGTTTGAGTCAATCTGGCCAGAAAAGTTCCAAGTTGAGACCTTGTTTTTAGTCATTGATACAATACAGTTAGTATGTGATTTTGAACATGATACTTGGGGTCTCTTAGGCCCGGACCCCTTTTTGGAGGTGTTTGAAGTATTTGATCTCTACAAGCCCATTGAAGATTATTGGTCTTCAGTTTATCTTAAGAGGAAGGGACATGACAGGTGGTGTCCTTTCTTCTCACAACCATCTGAAAGAAGGACACTGAAGCTCTGACAGGAGGTGTGTTTGTCCCTTGTATCTTCTACCCATGGGGATTTGTGACAAGGTTCAAGTTCATGAAACTTTTTGATGTGTTTGGAGTTTGATGAAAGTTACAAATATTTCTCAGAAGAATAAAGCTTATGTTTGAGCACTCTGAGGCTGTTAGTCTTACTAGCTCTTCTTGGGAGGGAAGGGGGTCATGGCTTTGTGGGTTTTTGAACAAGGAAGGAAAAACTGCTTGCTCGTTTGGAAAATCACAAATCCAGATGATTCCTTGGGTCCCTTACATGCTGTCATTTTGTGAGTTCACTGGAAGACCGCTTTCTTTGCTGTCACAACACCTGACAAGAAGACCTTCAGGGAGGAAAGATTTACTTCAACTTACAGTTTGAGAGGACATAGCCCATTATGGTGGGTAAGATGTGTCAGTTGGAGTTTGAGACAGTTGGTCACATTCAGTCCACAGTGAGGAAGCAGAGTGCTTGGTGCTGAGCTCACCTTCTTTTTATTCAGTTGGGGCCCCTAACCCATGGAATGCTGATGCCCATCATCAGGGTGAATCTCCCCTGCCCCTCGATGAACCTAATCTAGAAACTTACAGACATGCCCAGAGGTTTGTCCTCTAAGGGTTTCTAGTCACCTTGACCATCGATATGAACCATCACCGCAAGTCAACTGCACTTATGTGAAGAAATCCTAGAGGCTAAACAATTTGGAGAGCAAGGAAGAGCATGGCTTTTATTCCACAAAGCCTCCCTCTAGGCCTCCATCATGGAGACAGAAGAAAGTAGCTAAAGAAGTGATGTGAGTTTCAGCAGGATTTCCAGAAAGGATAAGTGAGGGTTCCTCCCATCTCTCTGGCCATTCCTCAAGTCTTGCTGTTGGTGTCTCCTCTCTGAAACTTCTACAGAGTCCCAGGGCTCAGTCAGCCATTAGTCCTCTTCCTGTTCTGTGCTCACTCCCTTGGGAATTATATTTGCTGCTACAGTTTTAATAAAATCATATGTCTGACAAGGATTTCATTGCTAGTTGCAGTTCAGACTTCTCTCTGAAACTTCATACATTATCATTGGATATGTACATTCAACTTGGAGTTCTTAAAGTTCCTATAAGTTCTCTCTCTCTCTCTCTCTCTCTCTCTCTCTCTCTCTCTCTCTCTCTCTCCCTCTCTCCCTCTCTCTGTCTGTCTGTCTCTCTCTTGTTTTTTCAAGTATGATCTCACTCTAGCGGAGGCTGACCTGGCATTCACTATGGAGTCTCAGGGTGGCCTCAAACTCATGGTGATCCTCCTACCTTTGCCTCCCAAGTGCTGGGATTAAAGGGGTGCACCATCATGCCCCTCCATAGCTCATAAATCTGCTCTACTCACAGCTTTTGCTGTTTAATCAATAACAAGTCTTTTGTTACCACTGCTCAGGCTGGGAGCTTGAAGCTGTGCTGGACTCCAGTTTTTCCACAATTCACATCCAAACTCTCACTAGTCTCAGCCCTTCTTGAAGATGTGTGCAGCATTTGAACATCCCTCAGCCTCGCCTAGTCAGTCACCATCATCTCTTTCCACAATTGTTACAATGGCTTCTTCAGTACCCTCACCCTTCTAAACACAGCAGCCACTGGGATTCTGAAAACAAAACAAAAATTTAAGTCCTGGTCAAAACCACAATAACTTTATGTCTCACACCAAAGAGTAGACTTTCCTCTCATTGTGTGCACCTACTGAGGACCTCTGTTTCTTCATTGACTCCTCCTCCTGAGCCCCAACCAACCTCACAGCCCCCTTGCACTTTTCTCAGCCTGATGCTCTTACCACAGGTGTCCAAACAGCTTTCTCTTGTGACACTTTTCAGTCTTCAATCAAATGCTCCCTGCTCATGTGAGGTCTTTCCTAGTCATCCCGTCTCCAGCTCCATCCTCTGCTTCATATGTGCCCCATGCCTTTTCCCTGGCTTTCTTCAGTATTATTACTATCAGGAATGTCATAAACATTTACTGTTGAGTTTATTATCATTTCTCTCTGCTAGAAGAAAACTCCATAAGAGCAATTAAGGACAACACCAGACAGTAAATATTAGCATTGAAGAACTATGTAGAACAGTTGGCCACAGGTTTCATGGAGGATCTGGATTTGAGCTATGTGTCACCCCACAGACAGGACCCGAACAAGCAGAGAGGCTGAGCTAAGCTCAGGAGAAAGGGCAGAGCAAGGGCCCAGGAAGGGGCCAATGGAGATGACAAGACTTGCCTCGCTGACCCTTTCCATTAGCATTTACAATCCTGATTCTATTTCTTTCAGAATACTGTCTGTCATATGTGACAAAAATACCATGACTATTGGTGTGATAAAAAAATGGGTGGATTCAAAGTCATGCACCTAGGGTTGGAGAGATGGCTCAGTGGTTAAGGCGCTTGCCTACAATGCCTAAAGACCCAGGTTCAACTCCCCGGTATCCATGTAAAGCCCGATGTGCTAGGTGGCACATGCATCTGAAGTGTGTTTGCAGTGACTGGAGGCCCTGGTGTGCCCTTTCTCCTTTTCTCACTCTCTCCTGTCTTTCCTATCTCCTTTCAAATAAAAAAATATTTTTTAAAAAGAAGTATTTTCTTTATGCATGATGATAGTTTTGAGGAAATTGGGTTTTTGATATAAGAAAATATAGCTGGGAGCAATGTCCACTGGTCTTTCTAAGCATCAAACAGGTTTTCTTTTCAAATCAATGGTCAAACAATCTCACTGATTGGGATTTACTCACCTGCTACCCATCACATAACAGGCCTGATAAACGCTCACTAAACATATTCACGTATACATAACATGTGTAGCAGTGGTGTGCTTTGGGTAATTATGTGAGATTTTTTTTGATAAATGATAGATGTACAGATGAACCAGTATGCTGAGCCCAGGTATCAGAGAAATGCCCTCCAAATGCCCTGTAACAGTGTATAGGATGCTGACAGAGATTTTACATAAAAAAATAACAGGAAGAATGTATAGACGCCTACTGGTTGTTGTTGGTCAGAGATGGGAAGCGTATCTCCTTGCATGGGTCTCAGAAAACCGTAAGAATCAGGGCTGGTGCTTGCCATCCAAATGAGAGGACTCTAGCTCCCACATACATGTGGGTGGGTGTGGCAACCCACCCATAATTGTAGTGCTCCACAGGTGGAAACAGAGGCTCCCCAGAACAAACTGACTCGCTAGATTAGCCTATATTGCAAGCCTTGGGTTCAGCATGAGACTCTGCCTCATTGGAGAGCATCCACCTCTGGCCTCCACTAGTACCTGCAACCACACGTATGTGTGTGCATACACATGAGCACACTTCACACTCACATGCACACACATGTGTACCTGCACCAACATGTATGTGTGTGCATGCATGCACATGATTACACTTCATACACACATGAACACACACACATGTACCTGCACCCACATGTATGTGTGTGTGCATGCATGCACACCAACACACTTAACACACAATGCACATATACACATGTACCTGCACACACATGTATGTGTACATACATACACATAAGCACACACTCCACATACACATATACACAAATCAAAAATAATAAATAGGAATTTTACATTGTAATATCTAGTTAAGGACCACTTATACTTTGAAGTGAAGGATAATTTTTCCTTTGGTGTGACTCAGTATGTTAGGGGTGAAGGAAGTCTGGGTCATTGGGCACGTTTAACCATTTTATATTTGAATATTGAGCCTCATTAAGGAAGGTTACACAGTGATGCATAGGCAGGCTTAAAAATCCCTAAACATGGCTCAGCAGTTAAGGTGGCTGCCTGCAGAGCCTAACAATCAGAGTTCAATTCCCCAGTACACACATAAAGCCAGATGCACAGTGACATATGCATCTGAAGTCCCTTTGCAGCACCTGGAGGCCCTGGTGTGCCCATTCTCTGTCTCTATTCTATCTCTCTCTGCTTGAAAACAAATACAATATTTAAAAATAAATAAATAAAAATTTATAAAAAATACCTAAACACAAACGTTCCCTCTCTCACCACCACTATGTTCAGTAGGTACTATGGAAAGTTTGAGAAACAGGTCTTTGCACAGAGTAGAAAACTTGGTAAGGGCTGGGATATACTTCAGTGGTTAAGTTCCTGCATAGCACGAATAAAGCTTTCAGTTCAATCCTCAGTGCTGCAAAAAAGAAAGAAAGAAGAGGAGAGGAAAGAAGAGGAAAAAGGAGGGAAAGGGAGGAGAAAGGAGGAGAAGGGAGGAGAAAGGAGGGAAGAAAGGGAGAGAAAAGAAAAGGAGAGAGAGAGAAAAAACAAAAGCTTAAAGAAATAGTCAAGAACATGGATTTGGGATTTAATACTTGCTCCACCCTCAGTTTGAAATCTCCCCTCCCACAGGCTAATCAGGGCAGTTTGCATTTGGAACCTTGGCTCTCAGTTTACAAAAGGTAGGTAGGTGGCTCACGTGTCTCCTGTAAGAACAGAATGAACTCGGCATAAGCATTTCTCAATACTTCACCTCCTCTCCCACACTTAAAAGGGCCTCTGACGTCCTAAACATCCTTGGGCAGTGTGAGTACCCTTGGGCAGCAGAAGCCACCTTGGGCAAGGCACAGCTTTCTCTCATCTCCTCATCTGCCATAATCAAGTGTTGAACCTCATGACCTCAAAGGTTCCATTCAATGAGTCTGTCAAGTTTTTACCAGAAGGCTGAGATCATGGCAGTTTGTAAAAATCCACTCTGCACATTTATGCCTATATGCCATCTACCGTGATTTGCTCCATTAAATCATCAACATAATACCTGCATGATGGCAGCTTTCACCTTTTTACAAAGGATCAAACCAAAGCACAGGCATAAAAGGACACCATTCCATGGCCCTGGCTCTTCTCTAGCAAGCTGGGAATACCGTTTGAAGACTTGAGAAGAGCATTCAGAATATGGTCCTTCATTGGAAAGGACTGTGGCCTTGCAAATCACATGTAAGCTTCTCAAATGTTATACCATAATGCTCTCTCCTATTGCACGAAAAGCTTTAGTTATCTTGTTTTTCTTTCTTGAATGTTGCCATTCTGAGCTGAGATCACAACTCTCCAAAGAGCTGTGAGAGAATCTGGAAAACAACAAAACTAAAATTCTTCCCAACCGGGATCCCTGACTGAACATGCGCAGACACATCCGATGGATGGTGCTGGAGAAGCCAGCCCTTGCTGCCAGAGGTGTCAGGCTGTTGGTGAAATGTTAAGGGCCCCTGATTGTCTTGCTTTTAGCATCAGACATACTTGTCACTGGACCCAGGACAGAGCCCAACCCGTTTTTTTCAGAGAGTTATTTATACTCCCCCTGAAAGCCTAGAACTGTGCTCTACCCCATGGTCCTCACTGAAATGGACCTGGTGTGACAGTCTAGGAGTGGGTCATTATGTCAGCAATTGCACTGAGCCTTGAAGGTAATGACTAGCCATATCCCTAGCCTTTTCCACGTGGCGTCATAAAGCCCAGCTTCAACTAATTCTAATAATGAAATTAAATTTCGAACACTGAAGCCAGATTTTTACATTGAAATATTGACTTTTATCACACAGGAAAGGTTGGCCAAATGCAGGAGTGACTGGAAGATTCCGGCAAAGGTTTTAATTGGGATTTTCCATTTTCAGGGAAGTTGAGTATGTTAATTCACAGGCAATTCTCAAGGCATCCCCACAGTTCCTGGGGACCCAAGGTTCAGCAAAACTTGAAAAAGAAAGGTAATGTGCATCAAGGGAACTAGCTTGCTCAAAAGAAGAGAACTATTTCCTTTTTTAAGAGGCAACAACACTGACCATTTAGGACTGTTATGATGATGGAATTAGATACTTAAGAAGGACTGACTAATTTGGGAGCTTTGCTCAGACTTGTCAGAAGGGGATGCATTTAGTAGGCCTAGGATATAGGAAGAGGCACCTGTAGGAGGTTAAATTAATTAAGTTAAAAGAACACCTTTGGGAGGCTGGTTCAGTGGATCAAATGCTGATCCTACAAGTATGAGGACCTGAGTTCAGATCCCAAGCACACACCTGTAATCCTAATGGAGACAGAAGGATCCCTGAAAATTGCTGGTTGCTTTTCTAGCCAAATCAGTAAGTCTGGGTTCAGTGAGAGACCCTGTCTCAGAAAAAGGAGTTAAAAGAGCAAGAACAGTTGAATGAGGAAGACACTGATATCAAAGTCTGACCTCCACATTCACATGTGCACATGTACACAAACACACACACACAAACAGAGAGAGAACATGAACCTGCACACACACACAGAGAGAGAGAGAGAGAGAGAGAGAGAGAACATGAGCTTTGAACCCACTCCAGTAGATAAATATTTCAGAGCTTTCCTTATTCTGGGTCACAATAAATAAGGCATTGCTACGTGTTGATTCCTCCTCTATGTCATCACTTTAGCTCTTGTCTTTGTCTGGAATACCTCTCCTTAACCTGCTTGTTGACAGCCTGCCCTTCAGTCATAAGAGTGAGAGTATAATGGCTAGAAGCAAGGATGCTAGATTTCTGGGGTTCAAATCTCAGTTCTGCTGTTAGATTTCTGACCTTGGGTAAGTTACTTAATCTTTCTGTGCTCAGTTTCCTCAGTTTCCAGTTTGTAAAATGGGACAATAACACTACCACTAGGAGGCAGAGGTAGGAGGATCGACGTGAGTTCAAGGCCGCCCTGAGACTACAGAGTGAATTCTAGGTCAGCCTGGGCTAGAGCAAGACCCTACCTCGAAAAACCAAAAAAAAAAAAAAAGTCCAAAAACACTCCCACTAAGTAATATATATATTATACACATATATAATATATATTGTGTATGTATATGTATATGTGTGTATATCTAATGTAAGCTCATTACTTCAAAGCTATATCTACTATTTTGTTATCTGTCACTTTTAAGGATGTGATCCTTACTTGACATTATTCCATTATTACGTTCAAATTGCTCACTTCCAAGAAACTTCCTCAGATCTCTTAGCATGTTGCACCTGTGACCCACCAAAGATAGCTATGATTGTGACCCAACCAAAAAAAAAAAAAAAACCCATAAACTTATTAAACGTTTTGAAAACTTTTTTGTGATTGTTTTTGTAACTCGATTGCATGTTCCTTGGGTGCGTGCTTTGCAGGTGACAACATTGTGTCACAATGCCAAAAGTACAATATGCCTGGCATTCAAAGCAATCATATTCTATATAGGTTGAATCTCTGAGATTGGTCATTGCTTGCGTGTTTGCTGATACCTCCCTTCTGCACTGGCCTTGAGCACTGAGGGAGAGGCTTCCTCTTTAACCTCTGCACACATGGTCTGTACGCATTGGAAGATATGCAGATGCTTCCACATCTGAATACTTTTTATTGTAGCTGTCACATAGTATGTGAACAGTAATTAATAATGGAAAAATAAACTGAAATGTGTGAAGTCCAATAAAAGACATAATCCAGCCGGGCATGGTGGTGCACGCTTTTAATCCCAGCACTCGGGAGGCAGAGGTAGGAGGATCACTGTGAGTTCAAGGCCACCCTGAGACTACATAGTGAATTCCAGGTCAGCCTGAGCTAGAGTGAGATCCTACCTCGAAAACCACCCCCCCAAAAAAAAGACATAATCCATCAGTTGCCTCTTATTCCAAATGCTTTGAATGGGTAAATTGCTCAACATGCATATGAGAGCTAGATTAATGTACTAAGCAGGAGACAGAATAGGACCTGATCTTCAGACACTCACATCCAAAGGGAAGACAGTTCAATTACTATTTAGAAGGTATAAGTGCTAGGCTGAATAGCAGGGAACTGAATAGTACATAGTCATCATTCTCTTGCAGTTTTTAAAAAGTATATTTTATTTTCATTTATTTATAAGCAGGGAGATACATACAGAGAGAGAGAGAGAGAAAGAAAGAAAGAAAGAAAGAAAGAAAGAAAGAAAGAAAGAAAGAAAGAAAGAAAGAAAGAAAGAAAGAAAGAAAGAAAGTGAATATGGGTGCACACGGGCTTCTAGCTACTGCAAATGAACTCCAGATGCATGCACCACTTTGTGCACATATATGGCTTTACTTGGGTGCTGGGGAATTGAACCCAGGCCATTAGGCTTTGTAAGCAAGCACCTTAATTTCTGAGCCATTTCTCCAGCTCCTTTCTTTCTATCATTTTGGTTTTGGACAACATTTCACACTGTAGCTCAGGCTGGCCTGGAACTCTACATAGCTCGGGCTAGTCTTGAACTCTATACTAGTCTTTCCTTAGCCTCCTGGAGCCTGGGATTGCAGACAGGAACCATCAGTTCTGATTAAGCTCTGTTACTTTTGCTGGTCTGCTATAAAATTAACTCTTTCTCCTAGGTTCATATACTGCCTATAATGGTTGAATTCCAAATTTATACCTCCAAACTGAATTCAGGTCTTGAATACCTAACTACCTGCCTACCTTAAGATATAACTCAGAGGCATCTTAAACATACCATGCTCAAAACTGAGTTTTGTATAATTGTGCTCCCTTGAAAAGACTTTTCCTTTGCCCTGTTTCTATCTTGGTGAACAGAAATATGCCCATCCAGTTGCCTAATCCAGACCATTGAGATTCATTCTTTATATATTTTCCCCCACCCTCTCTAGTTACATCTGCCCCATTGGCACTTATTCAAAGCATGTCTCCAGTCTTTATACAGCCCACCATCTACAAGGAAAATTCCCTAGTCTGTGCTATCTCATCTTTGACCAGGGGCCCTACAGTAACCTACAAGAATCTCCTAAGGCCCCATAAAATAGCTGGGATAGTTTCCTTAAGACAAAAACCATATCATATCATGTCACCATCTAGCCTAAAAACCTTTCATGACTTCATGGTATACTGGGAAAACCTGTAAAGTCCTAGCCACATCCATAAAAACCCACATGACATAACTCCTAATTCCACCCCCCAGCTTCATCTTCTTCCATGCTGGCCCCTCTCTGGTCTCCAAAAATACAAGTTTATTTACTTTAATGTTTGAGCCCTGTTCCACTGGCCTGCACATGTTCTCTCTCACTTGACCTGGCTATCCCAATTTCCTCTGAGAAATCTCAGCTTAACATTTATACTTTCACAGATGCCCTGCACACCTGGGTAAATTACATCTTTCCCCATCTTCCTAGCACCTGACTTCCTAACTTATCGCCTGTATCTCCGTTATCATCATTTGTGATTGAATATTTACCTGTGGATTCACTTGTAGGAGGCTTATCTACTCACTTGGAATATATGCTCCTTAAGGAATGAGTCTGGGTTGCTCATTATATATACAAACTCTAGCCCAGAGCAAACCATATACTAAATGTTCAGTTCATGATGGGTGAATTTAAAATTTGTGTTTAATTCCATGGTGAAACAGTACAAATTATTTCTAAGCAAATCTAGTTGAATACGCCGTTTGTCTGAGTGTTTCAGCTCTAAATCTTTAAACTCTCCTCTGTTCTCTTCCTAAACCTTTCCAGTTTTCAGTGCTGAGAAGGGAGGCATCTTGCAACCATATTTCCCCTAGGACATGTTTTAGCTTTGGACAGGAATGAAGCTCCCACAAGAATGGAAATTGGAACGAGAAGAAAAGGGAACCATATGGGGAGGTGGCTCTCCTTGCCCAGTGTGGACGTTGTCCAGCCTCCTGAGTTTTGCCCTAGCTCACCCACTTTGGATCATCTTCAAGATTGCAGTTTTTAGACCATATGAATCAATACTCTTGCCTTTCCACCTCTAGAAATCTAAAAATATATAGGATATTGATTATGGGCTTGGTACTGACAAAACTGGCAAGTATGGGCAGACAGGCTCCTAGTTCTGGGAGTACTCATGTCATACTAAAAGTGGAATTTTGAGTTCCTTGCCAGTGCACCCATATGATACAAGGATTTTGGGGTCTCTAGTTTCTTTAAGAATTCAAAGACTTGAAATCCACAGACTAGAGGGTAAAGTTTAGAGAGATTTTATTAGATTAAGAGAAGGAAAGAGGGGAGATTCTGAAGAAGCCAGGTGGGGGTAAAGCCCATCCCCAACCTCAAATTGGAGTTATTTCTGAGTTCAGAATGGGGGCTGACCAGCCCCAATGCCAGGTTCAGGTTTAATCCTTCCAGGAATCTCAGTTCTAGGAAAGAAGTCCTGCCTTGGGTGGGACTTGGATTGTTTATGGAAAAACAGGTAATTCTAAGAAAGGAGAAAACGTTCCTAAGGAGCAACTCAGGTTGTTTATGGAAAAACCTGACCTAGGAAACTCCTTTAGGCCAGAGATAAGGAGAAGCCAGATCCTTCTCTGATCTTCTAGTAATGTGGAGACGAAGTACAGGCCCACGGACATTCCCTGCTTTAACTTTGTCATCCTAAACTGCCTCAATATGATGACTAGCCACCTCAGCCCCACGCTCATTCGTGTGGAGTCCGTTGGATTTTCTGTTCCATTTAGGTGCCTATTGTAGACCACACAATGTTGGAGATGATCCAGACTTGGTGGCACATACCCATAATCCCAACAGGTAGAGGCAGGGAGGACCAGGAGTTGAAGCCAGTCTAGGCTACAAAATGACTTTGAGGTCATATTAGACTACATAAGACTTTGTCTCAAAAAAAAACCCAAAAAACTAAATTTAAAAATAGATGGGCTTTTTGAATACTTTTTCTTGTTTCTGGTTTTTTTTTTTTTTTTTTTTTTTTTTTTTTTTAATGGTATCGTCTCACTAGCCCAGGCTGATCTGGAGTTTACTAGGTAGTCTCAGGGTGGCCTCAAACTCAACAACTCAAGGGATCCTCCTAGCTCTGCCTCCCGCTGAATGTCGGAATTAAAGGTGCATGCCTCTCTTTCCTTTTTCAACTTCTACTCAGTAGGTTGAAGCCTTCCTGGTCTCAACCCTACACTGTTTTTTTAAATCCCCTTGAAAATGCTCCTAATCCCTTTTTCTATGGTACTCACCTCAATGTTCCCAGATACCAGCAGTTGTTGCAGGGATAGAAAGGATAAATTGAGAGATTTTCTTGTCAGAATGCGGTTAGGCCAGGACTCTACATATCACACAGGTTTTGTGTAGACAATTATCCTAACTCCTCATTTTGAAAACTCACCCATCATCTCAATTGCTTAAAGATTTTCTAAGTAACTACTTTGTTGATCCTAGAAAAAAAGACCTGATAAATTTTTGCTCTATATTTTAAGATTAAAATTAGCTCAAAACTTTCTTTTTTCCTTTTTGGGTACAAGAGAGGAGTGGGTAGAAGCTAAGGTAGAAAGAGGAGGAAGAAAGGGGAAGAAGGTACCAAAAAGGAGGATCTAATACTGGATTTCAGTTCCCAATACTGGAAAATGGTTCATTTCCAATTCTGCATTTCAAGAACAAAAAGACTTTCTGATGATCTTTTTTATTTTCTCTGGATCAGTATGAATCTTTAGCAACAATTTATGTCTTCCAGTACTTCAAGACTTAAAATATTTGAGGAAGTGAAATAACCGTACTTAAAAAGTTCAAGGTATCAGATACATCATTCTCCAGATACAATCGGAGTCTTGGAATCTGTTACCAAATAAGCCGATGGCTTCACAAAATTGTGATAGTTTATTCATTTGAGGATCTATGTCATCATTCAACAAACACTTTGAACAATGCTTTATAATTTCTGCATCACTTTCTCCTCCATCGAACTTGATTCTCATGAGAATCCTTTCAGGCACTCCCTTCACAGAAATGACCGTTTTAGAGAACAAGAAACTGAGATGGAGAGAACTTAGTCAAGTGTGGAGCTTTATCTGGAACCCAGGTCCTCAGATTTCACATCAAATTCTGTTTCAGTTCTCGCTACTTTAGCTAGCATTTTCTAAGTGAGTATTATGTGCCAGACACAATCCCAAGGAAATAAAAGTGAAGTACCTCTGACCTTGAGCTTATAGTTTATCAGGGAAAGACAGAGATCAAGGCCATGGTTGCTGAGTGGAGGAAAGGTCATGGATGGATCTCTGGGGAATGCTTAGGAGTCCAGGGTAGACAATTGGTTATAGGAGATTGGAAAGCAGGTAGAGATCCTGAAGGGCTTCATTGATTAATCCATCATTACATCACCAGTCCTTTTCTTAAATATTTGTTTTCATTTATTATTTTGTTTTTGAAACAAGAAGGTACTTCTCTTAACATTAATCAGGTTTTACCTTTCAAACATATATTGTTTTATTTTCAAATTTCAAAAATATCATATATATATATATGCATTTTGATCACGATCACCTCCCATTGCCCTCTCTTCTCCCTCACTAAGCTCCTTCTTCCCAACCAGTCCCCTTCCTACTAGTATGTCTTTATGCGAGAGAGTACCTATTGGTTTTATGGCCAAAAGGTCTGAAATATCCACAGAGCTAAGGTGAACTTGACCTTGCTTGAGTAAGCATCAAGGTGCCCAGTTCTTCTAGAGATGGCACTGGGTTCTGGAGTCCAGGCTGTGGGTATGACTTGATGCTTGGTGATCTGTGCTTACGGTAGACCCTAATAGGTACTGAACATAAGAGTGGAGGCTCTCCAAGAAGGCAAAAAAAGTAAAGTGGGAGCTTAGGCTTGGAGTGAAAGATAGGGCTCTAGCCTCCCTGGCAATGTACATGCTTAGCTGTGTCTGCAGCCCTGGACTGAAAGCTGAGAAGGCTGAGGTTGTGTATGTAGCAGTCATAAAGGATCTCCTCAAGTTGGGTATTGGTTTCTCCTGGATGGTGCCTTGAGGTGTCTATACTCTGCTTTAATCAACATGGAGCTAAGTCTTCACACTGATGTGGGAGGAGGATCAGGGACCTGCCTCATGGACTTTTCCTTGGTTCTGATTCAGGACATTTGGAGGAAGACTTGGCTCAGACACTACTGTTTGCATATTCCTGGATCTTAGCATCCTTGCTTGATGATGCAAGTCCTCAGATCAGGGTCCTTTGTTTAATTTGTGTTTAGCACAGTGCCTATTTCACAAAAGACAGATGATAAACTATGTGCTTGATCAAGACAGTGCATAAGTGAATAGAATGAGCTGAAAATGAAGACTTACATCATTAGTTTAAAGGAGGAGCGTCTTATCGAAACCATGATCCTGTCTTCACCCTCCACTCTGATGACTACCCTCATGTCTTTCTTTGAGAATCAGTGATTCTTAGAGTGGAATAAACCCAAGTACTGAGCAACTTGATAAAACATTGAGATAATTCATTAATTTTTTTCCTCAGGATTCACTAACCAAGCATACTATCAAAAATCAAAAATACACCTTCTGTTATCCTCAGAAGGGTCCCAGAGCTCTAGCTACCAGAATAACACATGGGCGGTATCACAGAGATAGCACAAATAACCAGGAAACCCTCTGACATTTACAAAAGCTGCGAAACACCATCAAACAAGATACTCATACCACCAAGGGGCGGGAGGCAGATCAGAGACCTGCTGCTTCGATTTTTTTCCCCTTACAGTTGATACACATAGAAAGTTGATGCACTTTTTTTGTGGAAACAAGCGTCACCCAGTGTGAAGGGCCTGCTCCAGGTGTATGTGGGGAGTTCTCACTTCTGCTGTGTTACTGACTGCAACATTAAGTTAAATATCCAAAACCGGGAATTAAGGACTTCATTGTCTATTTACTTGGAGCCACTTGGGGTTTGTCATGTCTTGAGCATGTGATTGTGAGATAGTTGATTGATATTAGACATTTTTTTTAAAATATTTTATTTATTCATTTTCAAGCAGAGAGATACAGAGAGAGAGAGAGAGAGAGAGAGAGAGAGAGAGAGCACCAAGGCCACCACCTTGTGGGTCTGGCTTATGTGGGTCCTGGGGAATTGAACCCGGGGCCTTAGGCACTGGAGGCAAGTGCCTTAACCGCTGAGCCATTTCTCCAGCCCGATATTAGACATTTTGAAAGATAAAGAAGAAAAATAACCCAAATATTACTGCTCTAAGGCGGTCACTATGCATATTTTGTTAACTGTATCCACTCTTATTTATTTTACTTGTTTATTAATTTATTTGCAAGGAGAGAGAGGCGAGAGAGACAAAGACAGAGACAGAATGGGCACACCAAGGCCTCTAGTCACTGCAAACAAACTACAGAGGTCTGCACCACTTTGTACATCTGGCTTTAGGTGGGCACTATGGAAATTGAACTCAGATCATTAGGCTTTGTAGGCAAGCACCTTACCCACTAAGCCATCTCTCCAGCCCAACGATATATACTCTTATTTACATCTAGTCTATTTACCCTGAATATTTTTAAACAAGGTTGTGATTCCATACATTTACATGTACAATATATAAACTTCACATGTGTTTTTCAATTTTAATTTTTATAATTATTTTGTTATTTATTTAGCCATTCTTTACCTAACATCCTTTCTACAAACCCAGTCAACCCTCCCACCTCTTGGGAGGCAGAGATAGAAGGATCACTCAGAGTTCGAGGCTTGATACTACAAAGTGAATTCCAGGTCAGCCTGGGCTAGAGCAAGACTCTACCTTGAAAATAAAAAACAATAAAATTGTTTGATCCAATGCTGATATGCATATATTAATTCAAAAATTTTGTTTTCCTACATGCTGAATTATACTTTGAGGATAGATTTCTAGAAGGGAGTTACTAGGTCAACAAGCATGGCTGTTTGCAATTGTTACATGATTAAATTTGTCTCTAATAAATCTTTGTAATCAACACAGTAGGAGTCAGTATCACTGAATGTCTCCTTGAGTTATTTAAATGTTACCTTATACCTTGTAGGTTCAAAGGTCTTATAAAAAGAGGCTGATGGGGAAAAGGTGAAGGGAAGAAAGAGATGCTTAAAACCCAAGTGTAGCTTCAGAACTAGAAGTCATTGCTTCCTGAGAATTGGCCAGAAATGACTGAAGTGTGTTTAAATCATGATGAGTAGCAATGCTGTAATGGTTGTCAGTTTGCTAAAGTAGAGATACAGCAGAAGAGAGGATCCAAAGTGGACTTGATGGGAGTCAACGCTACCAGAAATTTACCCAGTGGTCTTCGTAAATCATATTTTCTTCTCTGGATTTTCTTAAATACAGAACTGATGAATTGAAAGATGAGGTCAGAATCAGGGGAAAGGGACGTGCTCAAAGTAAATTATATATTTGCATTAAAATGGCCTTATGTAATGCAGTTTAATAAAATAAAAAGATGATGCTAGATCCTTCCAGAATTTAAATGGTGAGGTTGTACACAGATAATGAAGACAAGCTTATGGAGCTGGGAGATCTGGTCCACGGTCCACTTCTAGACATTATAGTCAAAACTCCTATGAGATGCACCATTCCACTGGAGAGATACGGTGAAATCTCAGACACTATTGAGCAATAAATCCCCTCAGGGTGTTCTGATGGTTCTTAACCCAGACACAGGTGCCCAGAAACTAAATGACTTTCAACTTAGTAAACTAAAAGAATAATCAGGTGTGTCCAACCTGTGACAAGCAGGCTACATGCATCCCGGAATAGCTATGAATGTGGTCCAACATATTTGTATATGACAATGTCATGTCACACCCCTGTACACATGAAGAGCTGGGTACAGAGTGCATGGCTCTAAGCACAGTACTTAGGACGGAGGCTGAAGCTGGAGGATCATGAGGTGAGGGAGACCCAGTCTTTAAAAAATCAAATAAAAAATGAGTAAATAAGAGAAATAAACAAAAGTTTCCCCATTTCTCTGACTGTATTCTAGGGAAATGACTGAGTGAGACTCAAGAGTGTCAGACCCCAAGAGAGGCTCAAGTTACATCTTGGAGTTTTCTGGTAGGAAAAAAAAATCCCCCAAATATATACATATATATTTTTTTCTGAGTTACAGTCTTTGTTTTTAGGAACATTCTTGGATTAAGGAAAATTTACAAAATAGCACAGGGAATAATCCTGTGCTTCCCCCCCCCCCATTATTGACATCTTAAGCTAGTGATAATACATTTCTAACAATGAAATAATATTGAGAGTATCGTTGATTCGGTTTTGCTGTTTCCCTTAAGCCTTTCTCTGCTCCATCCAGGATGCTACATTACATTCAAAGCTGTCATGCTACTTGGGCTACTCTTGGCTCTGGCCATCCCTCAGGTTTTCTTAGTTTTGGATAACCTTGATGTCTTTGAGGATTGCTGGTCTAGTGTTTTGCAAGATGCCCTCTACTAGGATTTTTTTTTTTTTGGTGATTTACTTATGATTAGATATAGATAATAGAAAGATGAATACAGAGATAAAACACCATTTTCATCACATCCTATCAAGGGTACATAATATCAATATTATTTATTATTGCTGACGATGACCTTGACCACCTAGCCTGAGATGGGATTTCCCAGGCTTTCTTCATGCTGTTAACTTTTCCTATTTTATTTTCCATAGTTTATTCTTTTATTTAAAATATTTTATTTATTTATTTTCAAGCAGAGAAATACACAGAGAGAGAGAGAGAGAGAGAGAGAGAGAGAGAGAGAGAGAGAGAGAACACCAGGGCCACCACCTTGTGGGTCTGGCATATGTGGGAATTGAACCCGGGACCTTAGGCACTGGAGGCAAGTGCCTTAACTGCTGAGCCATCTCTCCAGCCCCACCCATATTTTATTCTTTGAAAAAAAATTCTACATGCAACACACACACACACACACACACACACACACACAGAGTACACATATGAAAGATTTTTTTTTTTTGAGACAGGAGCTCCCATAGTCCAGACTGGCCTCAGACTCACTATGTAACCACACATAACCTTGAACTTGTGATCTTCCTGCCTCCACCTCTCAAGTGCTAAGATTACATGCATGGTTTCATTTGGACTTTTTTTTTATAGAGGATATTTGTCTTTTCTCTCCATTTTATTAATATATTTAATGATTTGTTTATATCAGCATAGACTCATTGCTATTTTATATTTGGAGTTATAATCCAAAATATTGGTCTATTTCATTGCCCGAATTATTCCATCTTTGGCCTGGAAGATTTTGAGGGGTCTCTTGTGTGTCTGGGGAAATCCCCTATGAATGCTGTTTTGTTTTTAGCAATTCCTGACTTCCTGTGCTACAAGATGCTTCAGTTTCATGTGGTCGCTTCCTGCCTCATTCCTAGACTCAGCCATTTCTCCAAGGAGACTTCTTTCCTGTTACTAGGGAATGTTATTAGAAACTAAGATCTAAGCACTAGGCATGCTTACTGCTTCTCGTCGATTCTCAGTGGAAAATGCATTTGAAATCTCACATTTTAAACCCCAGAATACACACAACTATGATACAAGTGTCCTGCTGATAAGGAGGCCAGAGATTTGTTAACAGCATCAAATCACCATACCCCAGAGCTCTATAGTACTGCACATAAAACCTGTCTGTTATTGTCTTCTTAGATGTCAGTGTGAAATTAATATTGCTGGATAAAAGTAGTAGAAATGTCAAAAGTAAAACCTATGAATTTAAGGCCAGAGACACTGGCTTTTTTTGTTTTGTTTTGTTTTGTTTATTGAGGTAGGGTCTCGCTCTAGTCCAGGCTGACCTGGAATTCACTATGTAGTCTCAGAGTGGCCTTGAACTCACGGCGATCCTCCTACCTCTGCCTCCTGAGTGCTCGGATTAAAGGCGTGCGCCACCACGCCCGGCTTTTGGCACTGGCTTTTTGTTTGTTTGTTTTTGTAGAACTGCTCACTGTGTTCCCTCTTTCTATAACAAACCATAGAAACAATGGATTTAGGATGTAGGCACCAGTTTTGGGTTCAGCACTGGGTGTATGTGGTAAATGTTTGTGGCTCAATTTCCAATTACATAATATCGGTAGCACTGGGTTAGACAATACCGAGGACCCACCCAGCTCTGACATAACTCTCAACAGCTCTACACTGCAGGATGGCTTCACCTTTCTTTGTACTTAGGTCCACTGTTCCAGGCAGTTGGGAGGGAGGTCACTGCTAATAAATTAAAGGCCACTCCTATTTAAAGGAGTGCTAAAGATTTTAGATTATCTACATAATCTGGTCTGAGACTCTTTAGACCTTTCGTTTTAAAGATTAGAGATCAAAAATGTGTAGGAAATATTGAAATTGCTGTTTTCAAATTTGGTCTAGAAGATCAAGGCAGTTTCCTTTTCTCTTTTTCTTCTGTTATTTCCGCTGATTTCAAATATTTACTTTTAAATGTTGTGATAACTGAGCTACCTCAACTTTGTTATTCGGAATCTCTCTCTCTCTCTCTCTCTCTAAATCCTTCTTTCCTCCCTTCTTCCTTTTCTCCTTCTGTTCCCAAAGTTACAAAATTTTCCCAACATCCACATGAAGCCCAGTGGTTTAAAGACTAATCCAGTTTACAAATTCGTTTCCTTTTTATCATTTACTGGGACACTTTTCCAAAATAGGAAGGAAAAGACAATTATAGTGAGATGGTTCAGTGGTTAAGGTACTTGCTTACAAAGCCTGATGGCCCAGGTTTGATTCCATAACACCCATGTAAAGCTAGATGCATAAAGTGGTGCATGTGTCTGGAGTTGGTTTGTAGTGGCAGGGGGTCTTGGCAATGCCCACACTCCCTCTTACTCTCTCTCATAAATAAATAAATAAAAATATTTTTTAAAAAGAAAAGGCACTGGGCAGCTGCCACATCTGATTATGAGTGCTGGAGATCAAAGGTACAAGGTCTTAGAACCCACTTCCTCCAATTCTTAACTTTGAAAATCTTCACTCAGCTTTCGTACTCAGCATAATCCCAGACTTTGGTCTACAATTGGTTAAAAATTGATGGAGGTGAGCATTTTGGGATTGCCTTCTTGACTTAGTTTATGTTTTAACCCCTTTGCCCCCCTTCCCTGGCACACATACATATAGCTTCTTTGCACTCCCACCCTGAGGTTTTATAAATACATGTCTAGATGTAGGCCATAGAACTCCGAGTCCATGGGCATCCTGAGTCACCTGGGTTATTCACAAAGGTGAGGGAATGCAGTCCTCACAAGTGACTCTGCTTATCATCTCCCAGAAAAGTTCTAGGCAGCTGTAATTAGAAACCAGGGTTTTTTTGGCAACATGTCTCGTTTGTTTTTGTTTTTAACTTCTCTCTCACACAGTGCACTGTTGAGTTAGGCTCGCGTGTCTCTGTATGTACATAGACGACATGCACACTGACATGTAGGAAACATGCCAGCCACTGTAGTCTGACCTCAGGGAACAGTTTAATGACTTGAATTTCAGGCAGCTGAAAGGTTTCTGCTTGGAGGTTGAAATAAACAAGAAAAGCCACTGTGGAGATGTGAATGGAAAAGTACCAGCCTTCCCTCCCTCGGCACATTCTTCCGCTCTCCCAGCTCTCCGTGCTGTGCACCAAGCCAGCTTCAGATAGGCTTATGTATGGTCAGGTGTACAGGGCGGTGTGGGGAAGAAAGGAAAAAAAAATGCAGGCACAACACGCAAATCAAGTTTTTCCACTCCTAGCCTCAGGTAGCAGACAGAGCTGAGAAGAGTCTACCATGACTCCAGTCCTTCCTCCCTCATCCCTCTCCTGGTCCAGCTGCTGCTTTCCCTAAGGTTTCGTAAGAAGTAAAAACCCTGCTATTCTAAACAGTGATCGAAGGCAAAAAGCAAATGATTACATGTTCCCACCTCTCTATTTTAAACTCCAGATATTTATTTCCATTTTAAACAAGTGAGGAAAGCATGGGAAGTCAGTTTGGGCGGGGTGGGGGGACACAAAACTCTGAGCCAGGCTGAAAAACCTTGCGAAAGGGCTGAGGGGGTCATAACCATCAAAGCTGGAAGCAGGCAGCAGAAGGCTCAGAGTTAAAGGCTGCTGGATCCTTGGTAGAAGGTAGTGACTGGAAATCAGCCTCTATTCATGTCTTTTTTTCAAATGTCTAAATGTTCTATGATATTTCTATTTTACTTTATTATTTTATTTTATTTCACTTTTGACGGTGCTGGAGATGAAACCCAAGGCCTCAAGTAAGTAGGGAAAGCACTTCCCCACTAGCTCCCTCCATCTTCCTAAAATACAGGCAGAGACATTTCTCAGGGGCTGAGGAAACAGCTCAGTTGATGAAGTGCTTGCTCTTCACATCCCCAGAATCCATCTAAATGCCAGTGAGCAGGTGGGTGTGGTGACCTGTCAGATCCCACTGCTCAGGAAGCCAAGACAGGGGATCCCCTTGCCCAGCTGGGAGCTAGACTGGTTGAATCACCAAGCTCTGGGTTCAAATGAGAGACCATGTGACCAATCAGCAATTGAGGAAGACACCCTGAAGTCAACCTCTGGCCTCCCCATGCACAGGCACACACATTCCCATGTACCTAAACACATGTGTGCCCACAAGCTTACAAACAGACATGCATGTACATAGCACACATAACACACACACTAAAAAAGAGAATTTTTCCTTTGGCCAAGGACAATATAAAAAGCTTATTGACAACAGCTTAGTGGGTTTTTTGTTGTTGTTCTTGCTGTTTTGAGTCGGTCTCATGTAGCCCAGGCTGGCTTTGAACTTACTATGTAGCAAGGACAATCCTGAACTTCAAGCCTTTGGCCTCTACCTCCCAAGTTCTAGGATTACAGATGTGTGTGCATCTTGTTTATAGCAGGTCTAAATGAGGGATTAAATAAAGACAGAAACCATTTCCCATACTCAATCAAGCCTTATAGCCCAGGTTGTGAATGAAACTAAATGACCAATGAAACTCCCATCATCATGACCTGGAGAAGGTTGTGAAAACCAGTTACCATGACACAAGCCTAATGTCATCTTGATTTCCTCAGTTCTGTGAGAAACACAACATACACCTCTAAGCTCAGGCTGTTACTAAAATGACAGGACCATCAATTGTGTTCCTGGAGTAGCAGTACCTCTTGTGAGGGCCAGCCTGTCCTGTGGGAAGAAGGCAGCCTGGAGTAACTTCTCTCACATTCTAAAATGTATAAGCCTATGGTACTAAAGCTTAAAGACCTACCTAGATATCAGAGATTCCTGACAGGTGAAACCCACTTCCTGTTGTGAGTCCTCATAGAAAGAGGACAAAACAGTGTTTATTCCAGGGACAGGTCTCCTTGCAGCTCTGACTGACTCGTGGGGACAGTTTTGTGAAGGAACTGGATGTGAAAGTATTCCACTCCTTAAATAGATGTAATGTTAGGAGCAGGCTATTTTATTTTGTAATAAAGCTTATATTTACCCAGCAGCTGTGCTCATGGACTGATCATTCCTACGCTCCGTTGTTCATGGGGCAAAGAAGCTGGCCTGGTCCTCGATTCTGAGTATCGGCAACCAGTAATCAGCAAAGCAAGCCACTAGTTGATACACAGTGTCTCCAAGTCTGTAGATAGCATCCATCACCCTAGATATGGAATCACTTTTCAGAGCTGTTTAAAAAGGAATTTGAATATATTCAAGCAGTCTTTCTTTACGCCAGTAACAAACTAGACGGAGGGAGGCTCATTTAGTAATGTGGATGGGGACAACTGGGAGAGACTAAAACTGAGAGGACATTCAGAAGAAATTAAATGGGTACAAAACTTCATCAAGCTCCTTTCCCATGAACCAAAGGAGCTGAGAAGTGAGGACAATTTTCCTCAGCATTCATTCTGTTGAGAAAAGAGTCACCTAAAAGCAGGCGTCTATCTTTAAAATATTTTCATAAATTTTTTCTTGTCTTTTTCAGAGGGTCTGCAGGTGTTCTGGTCAATTTCTTTCATTGTAAACACTTTGGCAAAAACCAAAACAAGACAAGAAAATCCCCACAGTCATACAAAAGGACTCTCCCACACAGTCCCAGAAACTAGGAGCAGAAAATGTTTGAGGTAACAGGTGATGGGGTTACTTATCTAGGGTGCTTCCTCAGGAATCTCCTAGCAGAGACCCAGAAGGCCTGAGGAAGGAGAGGGTAAATTCCTTCCCAGCCCCCACTCTGACTGGTTCTTCTGCCTGAGGGGAGCACCTCTCCCTTTGCTCTGCAGCACCCTCATGGGGCCAAGAGTGGGGTGGCAAGGGGCTCAGGATGGACAAACTGTTCAACGCTGGGCAGAAGTCAAGGGATAAGGCAGATGCTGCTTTGTCAAGAAAAGTGGCCAAAAATCACAAAAGTGATCCTATTTATAAATACCAACAATATAGCAGAACTATTCAATATATATCCAAAGCACGCCTACACCGATGAGCAACTCCAAAGGTAGAAATCAAATCTATAACTACACAAAGCAAATCACTTCAGTCCAATCGGGTTGTCATTTTGAGTTCAGTGGGATTCCTTTAAAACTCTACTATGAGAGGGGACTCAGGTGAAGAAAATAAAAGCAGCGTGAATCCACACTTGAGAAAGTTGTGTGGCTCTGGGAATAAAATGTTCAACAACAGTGACAGGATTAGGCCTATGTATATTTTTCAAAAATCTTTCACAAGATAGGCATTTCTGCCGAGACTGCAATAACCCATCTGTCAATACGAATTAAAATATTCAGATTTCACAGGGGCAGACAAGCATAATTCCCAACTTCCAATCCCTCCCCCTCAAAAAAAAAAAAGCCCAAACCAATCAGCTCCTTTGGATCTCACTCCATTCTAGAAGCCGAGACAGCCTTTTGAAGGGGCAAGGGTACATGAACAGTCCCCTCACCATAGCTGCTTCTGGGACAACAACCAACCACATTCCACATTGCCCAGCCAACAATCAACAACAGTCTTTCAAAGCTCTGCTCAAGTTCAGGGTTGTGGTCTGTAGATGGTTTGGGGAGATATCTTTATTAGAAATTCACATGTGAAGACATTTTTGCAGAACCTTTAAGGACTCGTCTATGGGTTAATGAGTCGCTTGAAGGAATCTTATATAGCTACAGCTCAGAACAGTCTGACCTTTGAAGGCGTCTTCTGGTCCAAACACTTTGGGTTAATTCTTAAGGAATCTGAAATATTATTTTCCCCTCACACCCTTTTTCTCAGAGACAGACATAAAAGAAACAAGAGTCTCCCTCATTCAGGGATGAGTAGGAGGGGAAAAAAACCCTAACCAACTTTTAAATAGGGAGGCTGGCAGCTCTGGACAAACAAACCAGGGCTCACAGAGAAAGTATTCCACACTGCATTTGCCTTTGAAAATAAAGGAAGAGAAAGGTTCCACCCCTCCTCCTCTCTCAACTCAGTTCCAGAGCTGAGGACGGGCTGCGAGGAGCAGCGCAGCGCCTAGTTGTAGCACACTCTGTTCTAGATCCGCCTGTATCAGCCCTGCTGGCACGCCAGCCTTCAGATTTCCCTCTGGCTGATCCCTGAAGATTTCTTCCAACGACCTTGAACAGAGCCCAGAAAAAGGAAGACACACACACACACACACACACACACACACACACACAAATCAAGACTTTAAGAAAAAGCAAAACATAAGCATGTATTTGGCTCACAGAATTTTGTACTACACCAAACATACACACCCACATGCACACTTTCCTTGTAAAAAAAAAATGTCCCAAGAGTCAACAGTAACAGAGTGAACCCACCACTTGCTGTCCTGGAAAGAACACACCACAACAAATCCTGTGACATTTCTTTCAAGTGCAGGAAAGCCTCCCCTCAGTAGAAGTCCAAGGGGAAAAAGGAAATTACATCAAAGGGGACCGGGGTGTCGCAGGATTGGGGTTGTCACACGTGACCAAAAATGTAAGCTTCTGTGAATAGTAGCATTACTGAAGTAATAATAATAATAATAATAATAATAATAATAATAATAATAAATCTTTAAAATGTCTGAGCCATCAGACAGGGAAAGGGAAAAAACCTCACAAAACACAAAGCACCGACAGATCTTAGGATTTACATAACACCACAAACTTGCAAAAGGCAAAAATCAGAAGCAAAAAAAAAAAAAATCTGAAAAATTATCAACATACAACCAGAAACCCTAAGCCACCACACACATTTAAAAAAGAGACACACAGAGAGAGAGAGAGAGAAAGAAAAAAAAAACACAAAATAAAACAACCCACCTCAAAATCAAAAACACCCCGCCAAATCCCAAATTTAAAAAAAAAAAAAAAACAAAGCAAATGAACCCACCGAAAACTGCTTGGCAAATATTTTTTCTCGAGGTTCCTAGTATTCTAGCTGGCCAGAGCCGAGGTGGTGTTTATGGTAGGGTCCCCCCACCCCACTTGTCCCCCTGGTCTCTGTGACCCTAGCCAGGACATCCAAACGCGGCTGCCCATCTCTGTCCCTTTGGGGGAAGGAGCCGGAGGAGCCGAGGGGATGGAGACGAGAGGCTGCCTGCGCCCCGGACCCCGGGAACGCCAAGCGCACTCCCCCTTTCTTAGGTCACCGCATAGCAAATTAGTTCTCAGAATTCCAGAGGCCGAGCTCCGCTCCGCCGAAGACGCCGACGTCACGGAGGAGCTGCCCACGTGACGCTGGCGGAGCGGACGGTTCCATCGTGCGGGACCCCGGGAGGGGGGACCCCGGGGCGTCCCGTCGACCCTCGAGCGCGAGGCCGCCGACCCGAGGCGGCCCCGCAGACGGGGGCGAGAGACCGGCGCGGCGGCGGGCCGGGGGCGCGGGGCGGAGGCGCGGGGGCTCACGCGGGGCGGCCGGAGCGCGCGGGGCCGGCCCCGGGACCTCCCCTGCTCCTCCGCGGTGGTAAAGTCCGCAGCTCAAATTCCGAGAATTGAGCTCTGTTGATTCTTAGAACTGGGGTTCTTAGAAGTGGTGATGCAAGAAGTTTCTAGGAAAGGCCGGACACCAGGTGATTATTGCTGTCGCTGCCGCCGCCTCTGCTGCTGCCGCCGCCGCCGCCACTGTCGCCGCTGGTGCCGCTGCCGCCGCCGCCGCTGCTCATGATCATTATTTTACCTTTTAATTCCTTTTTTTTATTTTTTTTATTTTTTTCCGCTTTTGCCAAATGCTTTGGCTCCAAGTTTCCTATGTGTATCTATTGATATCAGTGTCTATATTTTTATTGATTCTAGCTGTCAGGTGTTAAAAAAATAAATGCCGAAGATTAGTCCCACGTCTCTCCCACTGTAGGATATAGAGATTTCTATCTATTTAATCATTATTATTATTAGTCTTTTTTTTTTTTTTTTGGTTGGTCTTGGACGGAATCGGCCAGTTTGGGGAGGGAGGCTCTGCCGCCTCCCCGGAGGTTGTTTTGGTGTTTGGAAAGGAGCTGGCAGGGAGTTAGGGGCCGGCCGGCCGGCGTGCGCCGGGGGGATCCGGGCAGGTCGGGGCCGTGCGGCCCGGGGACGCGCTGGCGCTGTCGCTGCTTTCTGCTCTGCTCGCGTGTGGCTTGGGATCGGTGCTCGCGCTGGGTCGGGGCCGCTCGGCTTTGCCTGTCCCCCGCTTGCAAACCGCCTGCCTGGCTCCCGCTCGCCCTCTCTCTCCTTCCCTTCGCTCGCCTCCCCGCTCCGGTCCACCGGGGAACCCCGGAGGGGTGGCGGGGACGGAGGTCCCGGCTCGCTGGACGCCTTCCACCGGCCTCGGTGCTTCCAGCCGGGCCGAGATTCCGGAGGGGGAAAAATGCAAGCGGACTCCTTGGTTTTTTTTTTTTTTCACCCTCCCTCTTTTTGGTCATAAACCCAGATGAAATATCGTGTCTGCTGTTTCTTTGGAGAGCTGTGATCTTCCTAAGGGGAGACTATTTTTTTGGGGGGATGTCCCCCTTTTTCCCTTGTTTTGGAGAGGTTTTAGTTTGCACCGGGGTGAGGAGGCGGGGATGTTGAAGACTTTGAAAATTATTCTTTCTTGGTTGGAAGTCGGACCCCCCCCCCGCGCGCTTTCTTGTCTTGCCCATCTCCCAAGAAAGAGGCTCGAAGGCGGGACCGGGATTTGGGGAGGGGGCGGTGGGTGGTCTAGGGGTGCGCGTTTGCACCTGCGGCGCCTGGCGGCGTGCGGGGACTCGGGGACCTTGAGAGGCAGCTCCGGGGAGCGGGAAGGTGGCGGGATTTCTGGCGGCCGCGGTGTTTGTGTTTTGGGTGCCGTGTGATTGTGTTGGCGCTCAGTGGTAGTTTCCTCCCTTTCGTAAATTTCATGTCATTTTCCCCTTGGTGGAAGCTATGCAGAGAGGCAGCCGCGGGCCTGAGGGTAGCGGACGCCAGCCTGGAGACTCCCCGGGTGCGGGTGCTGGTGCTGGGCGAGCCAAGATGCCCAGAGCCCCAGGCCGCGCTCCGTCCGTGCACAGCCGGGGAGCGGAGGACACTCGGTGACTCTGGCTCGGGGACCCAGCTCGGGAGCAGAGGGCGCGGGCGCAAGGGGGACGTTTGTGAGTGATTTTGCAAAAACAGACTGTGTGGTTGGTTGGATTTGCAACCTGTGGCTCTCCTCGTGGGAGTGCGGCTGCGGCCCGGGACTCGGAGCCGGTGTTGGGGGGCGGTAGGAGCCAGGGAATAACCCCTGCGGGATACAGTGAACGCCGTCAGCGTCTCGACCTGTGGGTTGCGTTGTGTTTTTGATACTATCTTATTGGAACCCTGGTGAAAAACTGGGACTAGTATTGCAACCATGAGTTTGTAAACTCCCTCGTGGAAAACAAAAACACAAACCCACACCCACAGATTCAGATTTCAGGTTATTTTTCCTTAAAGAGTAAAATAAAGACCTTCTGTGTTGTGCTTTCACCCTCCGAGGAAAACTGCATGGTAGGGATGGGGGGGGGTGGCAGTTGAGCCAGGGAACCATGACCCCAATCTGGGTGCTGAAAGCTCATAGCGGTTACCAGGGTCCTTTTCTGCACCAGAGGCAAACATCCCTCCCAGAAAAGTGATTTAATTTTTTTTATGTTTTATTTTCAGTCATTTTATAATTTCCAGGAGGGAAATATTGTAATGCTTTACTGCTATTTTTTAGTAAAATGCCAGTGCATCATATATTTTTTACGAGAGAGAGAGAGAGAGAGAGAGAGAGAGAGAGAGAGAGAGAGAGAGAGAGAGAGAGAGAGAGAGAGGAATCTTGGGGCAGGAGAGAGGGAAGCCAGAAGGGGCTGTTTAGAAATAGTTTGTGGCTCTGAGCTATACCACTGGCTTCCTCTGCAGAGACTGCCGGTTGCCCTTTTTTCTTTGCAAGGTGTGTGTGGTTTTAATAAATAACTGAAAAAAAAAAAGAGGCGGGCATGATCCATCAGGAGACAGGTATCTATTTTGCTCACTATTTACTACCAAGAGCCTTTGGCACCTGAACAGAGCCTCGTAAATCTGCAGCCCAAGTTGAAGTTCATCTGGCCCTAGTCCACACGCTATTCCTGGAGGTAGCAAACATGAGCTCAAAGGAGCGAGGTGAAATCATATTCTTTAAAATATATACTTTTTTTTTAAGAGAAGAAAAGATATTTGTCCCCAGGGGAAGAGGAAGTAGAAAGCACCAGGAGATATCTCTTGCTACAATGTTCAGTCTTCAGGCCAAAATAGAAACCCTTGGATGGGAACCTTCCCCACACACACACACAACACCAGTTTCTAAATAAAACTAAATAAAAGCTTCCAGTATCTTATTTGGAAGAATTTCTAATACTTCAGGATCTAGTATTGGCTGTTGTGTGTCTGTTGACAGTGGCAAGAAGGCTAGATGCTGTTCATTTAAAAGAAGGGCCAGGCAGGAGTAGCAGGAACTCTTGATTATTCTTTTCCTCCCCTCGGTTCTGAAAGTTAAAACAAAAACAAAACACAGAGTGCTTTCTGAAAAAGTAATTTATTCTGGGTTTGGTGAACAGGGATGAACCTTCAGTTTTTAAGCTGTCGTTTGCTGAGCCCTAAGGAGTTCCAGTTATGGGTTGAGTAAATGCCATGACTAGATGTCAAAACCCTTCCTTCCCTCTATCCCCTGCAGCCTGGCCACACTTAAAACCCACTTTGTTGTGAAAAACTTACTTTCTGAGGCGGTGGTGCGGCAGCGCCACCCTTTGGTGGGTGAAACTATTGGTAAAAGTCAAATATTTGAAAAAATATTTGCGAAATGACCTTAATGAGGCATGTGGGGTTCCTCTCCCCCCCCACACACCAACAGAGATTTTTTTTTAACAGGAGAGGTAAACTAGCTTTTAAAAACAGTGCTTTGTCGTTGATCTCTCAAGTAGGCCAGAAAAAAAAAAAACGTTTTCTAGCTAGGGAGCATATTGGCAACGTAGTTGTAATAATTTAGGGACTGGCACCGGGTGGGGTTGGGGCGGTTGTCCCTAAGTATATGAGTTCTCTGGGAGGAGGTAGCTTTTCAAACCCCTTGGACTTGATTTTTGAGGACATCAGAAGTCAGTTGCCTGTCTGACAGTGAGATAAGAAGGAGTGTTTAGGTGTTAAAAAAAAAAAAAAAACCAGAGTGGCTGAAAGTGTCGTAGTTTCCCCAGGGGCTGTGGTGGGCGAGGTTTGTGGATGGCGTGAAGCGCGGAGCCTGGGTTCTCCGCACTGCGCAACAAGTGGGACCGCGCGGCGGGCCGGAGCGGGTGTTGCGCGCGGGCTTCTTGGCCCAGGGAAGCCTGGATCCGCTCCTGGCACCCCGACCCCCTGCCCCACACAGGCTTCTTGGCCCCGGGGAAGCCTGGATCCGCTCCTGGCACCCCGACCCCCTGCCCCACACAGGCTTCTTGGCCCCGGGGAAGCCTGGATCCGCTCCTGGCACCCCGACCCCCTGCCCCACACAGGCTTCTTGGCCCCGGGGAAGCCTGGATCCGCTTCTGGCACCCCCGACCCCCAGCCCCGCACCTGCGGCTCCCATCCTGCTTTAGGGACTCGCCCCAGCTTTCTTTTTCTTTCTTTTTTTTTGGGGGGGGAGGGCGAAAATCTTTCCTAATACCGTCGAGTGCAGTTCTGCTTTTTGAAGACAAGTGCACCCTTTCTTTCCCGTCTCTAACAGTCCGCTTTTCGGAGAGGGAGGGAGAATATAAACCAGCGGACAGACTGGGAAGCGGCTCCAAATACCTCGTGCGGGTTTGCTAGTGCCTGAGCATCAGGAAGAACTGGATTATATCCGCTCAATTCAATGTCTTCCAACTTTGGGTTTTGAAGCAACTCCTCTCCCTCCCCCAAGAGACATAAAATAAATAAATCAATAAAAATTAAAAAGGCGGTTAGGGTACCGCGGTGAAAGTGGGCAGCAGGGTAATTTTAGGATGGGCTGAGCCCGCCATCTAGTGGTCTGTTTTGGCCGAGGTCGCCGCTTTGGGCGACCATTTGACCTTTGTAGGTATGGTATTCAGACTAGATGTGTGCTGGCACTGACCGAGAGCGCACTTTCCAAGGGAGAGGGCACCCTACCTCCAAAGTATGACAATACCGTGAAAGTTACCAAGGTCCCAGATTCTCACCCATCCCAAGTCTCTCAGCATTTAGCATCTGAACTAAGAAACTGTAACCCTCTCTGAGGCTATCTGGCACCTGGTGACCATGGCCGATCCACAGGGCAAGCGGGCAGTAGGAGGATGCCACCCAACAGTCAGAAGC
Organism: Zapus hudsonius; assembly: GCA_004024765.1. Lineage (NCBI taxonomy): Eukaryota > Metazoa > Chordata > Mammalia > Rodentia > Dipodidae > Zapus > Zapus hudsonius. The sequence continues at coordinate 42,764 of PVHP010003913.1, read as the reverse complement.
TTTAGGAGAAACCTGTTGTGGAAACAGACTTAGAAGTGAGTTTCCGAATTTCTAAAGACTCATCCAAAGACAAGTTTCTTCCAGTACTTTTACACAGACAGCAGAATTTAATTTAATTTAAATGCAGGTTAAATTTAACCTCCTAGGTCACTAGAATACCCTGGAAACACTGGAAAGGGTCCCCAGCAGTCTTGGGAAATTTTTGTTTTTAAAAAGTATGTCCTAAGTTTTTTTTTGGGGGGGGTAAAAAGATATGATTGAGGGTGGGGCGTGGAGTCTGAAAGTTCGGGTGCATGCATATCCTAGGGCAGGGGGGACCAGGGTCTATCTAGACTTGCAGAAGTGCACCTGCTATTTGAAAGTTCAATTTTGGACCCTGGGCTCACTCTCCTCCCGTTCCATTTATCCTTTAATTAGTGACTTGGTGAGAAACAAGGCGTGCACGTGTGCGTGCGTGTGTCGGAGGGGTGTCATGGATGAGCAAAGCCTACCCCTCCCAGAATTTGTGCCACATGTCTGAAGTTTGTTTTCAGAGCGCTGGCGGCCTCTAGTGGCGACTCGCGCGCTGGCTCAGCCGCGACGCCGCCTTCGCTGCGTCCAGGTCCTCGGAAATCCAGTTCAACCTCGCGCTGCGGGAGCTGTCGGAGGGAGGATCTGGTGGAGAAAGCGCCTCTGTTCGGGTTGGAAACAAATCTGGGGACTTGTCTGAAGCGCGGTCAAGTTTGACTCATCGCTTTCCAAGGACAGTTAGTGACTTCCATCTTCATGAACGTGAATAAAGACCTTGGCTCACTTCTGTCCAGATCAAATTTTAAGAGGCATTGTTTGCTTCGGGAGATTGGGATTTTCTCCTGCCCCGCGGGGCTTTATTTATTTATTTATTTATTTATTTATTATTTTCCAAAGGCTGAGCCCAGTCTAGCCAGGATGGCTATGAGAGATCTCTTCCCAGGGATCCGGTCTGCTGGCATTGTCTATAGACCTTCTGGTGAGCCAGGCGCACGGGGAGCGTTATTTGCGCAGCTCTTCGAATTTTGATAAAATGCACACCACTTTAATTTTGTTTCCTGGAAGCTTGCAAGACCTGTGAGGCAGGGAGCGTGTTAGAAATAGAAGGACCTAAGAACACCTAGGTTACCCATTGCAGCTCGCTTTTATCTATTGCACACCCCCCCACACACACACCAGCAGCAATAAAAAGCCGGCAGAGTGTTCTCCCCTGCCTACAGAAAGGGAACTCGGCGGTTTGACCTTATCCCTGGCCGCCACGATAGGGAGGCTAGATGTGAGCGCGCACAGCTGGGACGCAGCTGGGGAAGAGCGCTCCAGACTCAGCCCTGGCGCGAGTTTCGGTGCCGCAGCCTCCGCCTGGCCTAATAAATAAAATCCCTTGTCCTCGCGGGTCCCCCAGCATATCCTTGTCCCCTTTGGATTTCGCAGCGGCTTATTGGAATGAGATGACCGAAAATCCAACATTTAGGCTGGATAGAGGGCAAGGGAAAGGAGTGGGGGAGGCGGTCTCCAAATTGAAAAGAGACTGGCTAAAGTAGGTCAATGGGAAGCTGGGGCGGGGCGAGAAGCGGCTGTACTTCCAGCCTTGATGGAGGGCGCTCTCTAGTGTTCGCCAGTGGTGAAGACACCCTTAGGTTCGGGCTCCCGGAGCCTGAGGACTCCTCCTTTCCAATAAGTGCACTTGGTAGCTCCCCAGGTGCTCATCCCGACCCCGCATCAAATTCCAGCAGCCTCCTTTTTTCACCTTTGGCCCTGGGGAGAAGGGCGAGAAAGCCCCAAGACACCATCCCGGGGCCTTAGAGACCCAGGTCTTTGGGGACAGAGCCTGACCCCGCCTCCGCCGCCAAAGGATGCCCGGCGCAGTGACGCCGCTGGTCAGTTTTCGGACCCGACCGGAGGCCTCCGAGGCCGCGGATCTCTCCAGCCCCCTTTCCCCACCCGGTCCCCCCGGAGGGACACCGCTAATGTTGGCAATTAGGCGATGGCGCCCAGGGGGGCGCATTCCTGGGCGCGCAAGGCGGCCTGGCCTGGCCGGGCTTTTGCGCTTGGAGCCGGCGCCCCGACCGCCGCCGAGTCTCTACGGCTTCTGGGTTCCGAAATCCCGGAGCCTGGCTGGGTTCCGCTGGGCTGTTCTGATTCTAAACACCTCGGGGCGGAAGCCGAGTTGAGCTGGGTTTTCCCTTTCTTGCCAACGTAGGCGGAAGGGGCTTTCGGTTTAGTTTTCCTCCCAATTCGGCTAGTTCTGGCAGGATGGAGACCCTTAGCCCTTAGGGACTCCATCTTTTTGACCTTGGTGTATACAAAGCCGGCGAAGTGGGACTCAGCACAAAGACAAAAAAAGAAAAAAAGAAACAAGGGCGAGTCCAGGGACACCGGCGCCACAACCCGGCAACTGGAAGTCGTAAACGGAGCCTTGGGAGGGTTCCAGACTGCTACTAACTTTCCCCTTGTGGGGGTGTGGGGGGGACTAGGTGAACTCAGCCCTGGAACCCGCCTGGACTCAGGGATCCAGGGGAAAGGGTGTCGCATTCCCTGCGCGCCTCCCCCCGCGCCCGGGCGCAGGCTTGGGCGCAGGCTGCGATCCTGGCGGCCGTCGGGGGCCCGCAGCTTCCTGGAAAGTTACTTCTTGTTGGAGAGGGCGACGGGCAGGAGTGTTCTGTGAAATCCGCAGAGCAGAGATCGACAACGTTCCGGGAATGAGAGGGCTGTGCCATTCCCCTCATTGCCCCCTGCCTTGACGGAGTCACAGGGAAAACAAAAAAGAAAGGCATACACACCATGCTAGCTACCGAAGTGCTTGCAAGCGTTTGTTTGAATGTAACTAAATTAAGGGCCGCCAACAATCCTACCACCCGGCCCCGGCCGCGCCTTCCGGGGCTTGGAGGCGGATGGGCAGAGGTGCCAAGCGATCGCCAGGGGGTGGGCGGTCCCTGGAAGACAGGTACGGTGAGGTGGGGGTGAGTAAGTGTGCGCAGGGTCTGTGCCGGAGTGTGTGAGCGTCCGCTGTCAGCGGCGTGGGGGAGGGAGGGAAAGGATGGGGTCTTTTGCATTGGCTCGCTCGCTCGCTCGCTTGCTCTGAACCTGCCGCTCAGAGATCGTCAGGGCTCTTGCTTCTCCCTCCCTCTCGGGTCGGCTGCTTGTTTTCTTTGCTTGCCCCTTAGCCTCCCCCCCCCAACTCCTTTCGGGAGAAGCTGCTTTCTCAGGGGGGCCTCACTTAATATAGGAAAACACAGCAGAAAAGTGCTGAATGAGGGATCCACTGTGGGGGTGGGCTAGACAGCCTTTACTTCTTACTGGGGGGTGGGCGGTGGCTGCCGTTGGACGCGGACCTGGGGGTGGCCTGGCACTCCTGGGGTGTTTGTTTTGAATCTTTGGTGTGTCATTGGTATGGCTCGAGCTCATAGAGAAGGTTTGTGCGGAACTTTGTTAGAGAATGGCTTTGAGATCTTGGACAAACGGACCTATTCCCAGAGCCTCAGCTTCCTTCACAGTGCATGGGGCTTTTAATACAGATATGCTAAACTAATGGGTGGGGAAGAACTTAGTGATTTGTAAAACACAAATGCTGTTTGTGCAAACATTTGTAAAACACAAATGTGGAATGCTGGTGGTGCTCCCAATTTTAAGGCTTCTGAAGGGAGGGTATCACCTTAGCTCATGAACTGGGGAGGTTTGGGGCCTGTGCAGACTAGTTGACTTCCAAAGTTGTGAATTCTTAGGATACAGACTGCTGCTGTCTGGGTATTTGCTCTTTTGTGGAGACAGCGCTTAAGGTGAGAAGATGAAGGTCAGACTGACAGGGTCCCAGGGGAAGCAAAAGTTTGTTTGCTTCGGTCCCCATCTAGAGTGAGTCATTGGCACTTGTCATGGTGAAGTGGCAAATCTGGGCTTCCTGTGGTTCCAAAAATCTGTGACTGGAAATCCACAAGTGAGCTGGTGGTTGAAGCTCAGCCTGGGTATTCCAGACATGCTTGAGGATCTGATCCATGAGGACAGAGGAGACAGTTTATAAACCTCGGATGTCTTCAGCATGCTTTTTCAAATGAGACAGTCATTGAACTTAATGAAATCTCTTTTTACCCACCTTCAGTTTGAATGGGAACAGGAAGAGCTAGGTTCTTTTGCCTTTTTCTGTTCTCTCTCTTCCCCATTTCCTTCCTCACTCACATGCACACACTAACCTTGAAGCTGATGAGATTGAGTGACTGGCACTTGGGACCACAGAGAAATGTCAGTGTTTGGTTACAGACCCAAGGAAACCTCTCATTTTAGAGTGCTCATTTGGTAAGACTCAGCAGCCTGGAATGGGGCAAAGTTTGTGTGGGGGAAGGAACTTAAAATCGAGATTCACCCACCTCAGGGTGCTGTCTTGCATGTTCTGCAGCACGTAGGCTGACTTGGAAAGGGGACAGGAATCTCAGCCAGAAGACCTAGGGGCAGGCCATCAACTATCTGCATGGCCCAACATGACCTCACTGGCCTAAGGCCCCTTTACCAGGAAAATAGCTCTAAAGTGCTGTGCTTTTTAAATGGGAGAAGAGAGTTCCAGTATTGCATTGCTGGGTTTTGCAGCCCAAATTCAATCATAAATGAGTCTTACACCTATGCTTTTAATGATTTTGTTTTAGAGACACCAATTTGGAAAGAGTACATATTTCATTAAATCTCAAAGGGTTAGTGCTCCCTGGCCGGTTGTCAGCAAAACCACAGTCAAATCTCTCGCTAGCTAGGAGCACAACTTTGGAAGCTATAACACTCTGTCTGGGTTTTTTTTTTTTTTTTTTTTTTTTTTTTTTTTTTTTTTTTTTTTTTTTTTTTTTTTTTTTTTTTTGGCCTGGGAAGAGGGAGGGAGAGAGAAGAGGAGAGAGGGAGGGAGGGAGAGAGAGAGAGAGAGAACTTTGAAAAGAGGGAAAAGATATTCAAGGAATGCACAAATATGATGATGTCTCCGGTCGGATTCTGTCTTAAGTGTTCTAGAGGATCAGGAAATACTGCCTCCTTGTTTGACCTGAGCAAGTCACTTGAACCCTGAGTTTCAGTTTCCTCACCAGTGAAATAAGGATCAAGATATTGACCCTATCAGCGTTGTGGAATCATCCTAAGACTTGAAAGATAATATTTTTAGCAAGGTTTTGAATAGCGGCCAGTGTTTTTCGGCCCCTGAAGGGTCATTATCATTAATATTGAAAGGACTCCTCTTCTTATTTTTTTCCTTTCCCATAAACACAAGTGACATTTGGATGTTTTTTTACTTGAAAAAGAAAATATATGTGCACAGGTATATGTAATTAATAGATGAAGTTGTATTTCCAGTACTTAGGATAAAGAGCTTATTCCCACTAAGCTTCTGGTATCTTGTTCCACAAGAGCAGAACTTCGATGTGTTTGCTAGCCTGTGGCAAAGCCACAGCCCCTGGCAGACTGCAAGTATCACAGTAAAATGAACGACGTGTGTGCTAAAATAAGACTACCAGACAATCCCACATTCATTAAATCCATTTCTGTTTGTTCTCTTCTTTGCAGTTTTTAAGCAAAATTTTGGACTGTGAAGCAAGGAATTGGGTAAGTAAATCAAATTATATACTTTAAAATTTTGTAGACAAACTGCATATTTTTTTATTTTGCCCATGTGTATGTTTCTGTGAAATTTTCCACTTACCATTTAAGAAGACAAAAATTGGCTGGAGAGATGGCTCAGAGGTTAAGGCACTTGCTGCTAGTGCCTAAAGCCCCTGGTTCAATTCCCCAGGACCCACATAAGCCAGACCCACAAGGTGGTGGCCCTGGTGCGCTCTCTCTGTCTCTCTCTCTCTCTCTCTCTGTATCTCTCTGCTTGAAAATGAATAAATAAAATATTAAAAAAAAAGAAGACAAAAATTAACCAATTCCCTCCATGTAGCTCTCAGCCCTCACTCACCTATCCCTGTACTAACTGGCTTCGTAGTATTGTATGGTCATTCATGCTCTTACTTGTTGTTTCAATCTAGCTTAGTTAGCTACTGTGCCTCAGGAGTTCTAGTGCTAGGTACTCAAAGTGTCAAAGCATAACAGTTCAGAATCCCTGAGTATGGCTGGATAATGAAACAAGGTATTTGTGAAAATAGCTGCAGTTTATGTATATATTTGAGAATCTATTATGGTTTAGGTACATATTTCTAAAGTTTAAAACTACAAAGGTATTGCAGTTCATCTTTTGGGAGAAAAAAAAAAGCAAATTCAAGAAACCCTAACAACCTGCTCCAAGTCACACAATGAAGTAAAAAAGCGAAGCAAGATGAATAATTCTCCCAACATGGTTTTTCTCCATTGCAACATACTCACTGCCTCTCAATGCTTGGCAGAGCATCCAGAATGTGGGAAAAGACGTAACAAGCAGTCCTTCCCTTCGCCTTTCCCCTAAAGAGCTTTCTATTCTAAACTTTTAGATAAAGATTATCTAAATGACAGTTATGAAGAGAAATGCCCAGTGATGGGCTATGAATTGCTCAAGATTCCCTGGAAGTCTGAGTTGTACACCTTAGCAGGCTAAGCCACCTGCTCCGTAGTCTCCATGAGCAGGAAATGAGTTCTCTCAAAGACTAACGGGAGCTTGATTGCTTTTGTTCAGGTGAAGACAAAATGGCCTCACCGGCTGACAGTTGTATTCAGTTCACCCGTCATGCAAGTGATGTTCTTCTTAACCTTAATCGCCTCCGGAGCCGGGACATCTTGACCGATGTTGTCATTGTGGTGAGCCGTGAGCAGTTCCGAGCCCATAAGACAGTCCTCATGGCCTGCAGGTGAGCTGTCTGGAGGGGAAGGGTGGATGAGTCAAGGGCTGGTGTTGGCTGCCAGCGGGCCAGGGAGGAACATGTAGGACTTTTGCTGTTTCTGCAATGGAGATCCTTTTGTCCCAAGATTTTAGCCTCTGCCTATTATGCCCCTTACTTAGTAGATAAGGAAACCAAGGTGCAGAGAAGTCAAGTATTAGCCAAAGTCACATAGCTGTTTATTGGTGAAAGTCTGGAAAACATCTGGCAACCCATGTAGAAAGAATAGAATTAAGATGTTGGTCTAGGAGTCAAGTTTTACCTGGATAGTAATATTGGTACCTGGATGCAGGGTTGAGATTTTGTTTGACTCTTCTAAGAGTAATTGACCCAGTAATCTATGGACTTTGAGAAGAGGAGTATAGATATTGATATATTTTTAGGGATTTGTCATCTATATCCAACTTACTGCTCAATACAATAGACTTTTGGAAATAAGGATAATGTGATAAAACCCCAGGGAAGGGGCGCAGAAGGAATAATAATCCCCAAAATAAAGATTAAGAATGGTGACTGTAAATGAGTGCTAAGCTTAACTCTGATAACGCAACTGTTCATACTAAAAGGAAAACAGATTCTATGATTCTGAGAACATCACTTACCATCATCTCAGATCTTCCATTTATAAAGGTAGGGCATGGTGGGATGTGCCTTGCAGGGTTAGGAGAAATACCTCCTAAATCATTCTCCTTTGGTAGGCTTTTCACAAGTGGATGTTATTCTTTACTATGGGACTTCGTGATGTAGGCTCTGGAAGAGAAGCTGTATATTGATGCTGTTGTCAACAATCACAGATCCTGCATATCTAACGCAGTGGCACATCCGTTTCCTCTACAGCGGCCTGTTCTACAGCATCTTCACAGACCAGCTGAAATGCAACCTTAGCGTGATCAACCTGGATCCCGAGATCAACCCAGAGGGCTTCTGCATCCTTTTGGACTTCATGTACACATCTCGGCTCAACTTGCGGGAAGGCAACATCATGGCTGTGATGGCCACAGCCATGTACTTGCAGATGGAACATGTCGTGGACACGTGCAGGAAGTTCATCAAGGCCAGGTAAGATGCTACCTCGGTGGAAGCTTGGGACACAGGAAGGATAGTTCATGCATGCCCCACACAGAAAAATAGCCCTTGATGATAGGTTACAATCCACCTTTCTTCCACTGGTGCACATGTTTGCCTTCTTCCTCGGGCTCTCTAGGCAGACTTCACTCCTTGCAGCTGTGCTGATGAGTATGTCCTGTGCATTCCACCTGGATCTTTTTTTTTTTTAATCCCAGACTGTGTCGTTCAAGTTTATAGCTATTACCTTGCCCATCTTACATACCATCATGCACCTGTGAAGAAGAACATTTACTGAATTGAGTGCACTGAGTCTAACCCCTAACCAAGGGATGGGGGGGGGATGCAAGCATCTTTAGAAGGTGAGGATCCTGAGAGCAAAGGGAGAGCAGAGACTTAGGGCTTAGTTTCTTCAGAACCCCTTAACCTTCTGCGGGAGGGTGACTGCATCCTTACTAAACAGAAAGCTTTCCAAACTGTGTTTGAGCTCTTCCTGAAACTGAGAACTCAGTTTTCTCAGAGCCATACAGTCTACCTTGGGCAGTTGGAAAACCCCACTCTATAGCCTCTTGACAGCCAAGGGCTTCTTCAGCCTTCGCTCTCTGGTTGTAGTTCTGTTAATTGTGATCCTGTGGAGCTGGCCTACTTTTTTCCGCCCACATCAGGCCCTTTAAGTATCTGCAGCCAGTGTTCCTTGTCTCCAATGGGTGATAATGGTGGCAAGATCATCATTGCTATCACTTGTGAGTACTTTCTGCAGCCCAGGCCTTGTGCTTTCTCTGAGTTGTTAAGTAACTTGCTTCAGGTCACATAGCCACTAAGCAGCAGAACTAGGTTTGCGAACCAGGTCTAGCTACTCCTGAGCCAAGGCTTCTTATGCTGGTTTTCACTGCCTGTTCTCCGTCATAGGAATTTCCCTGTGTATCTATCTGTTTAGCATATAAGGCAGGTCTTCCTATTGATAGGGAACCCTATGTCCATGTAGTACCAGCTTTGTATAAAGTCTTCCTTCCTTGTTTCCATGTGTGTAAAATGCTTGCTTTTCCTTCCTTGCAGCGTTTTGCATTTGTGAAATAAGATAAGGGGTTTGGAAAGTTTTATGTCTGCCATAAAATTCTATAACATCAAGAGTTATGAATTCCCAGGCATGCAAGCATATGTGCTTCAAATTTACAAGATCATGCCTAATCAGAAACAGATTGTAGGGTAATTTATCATCCTTCTCCAGGCCTCAGTTTCCCCAAGGGTAGCCTAGATTGCTAAACTTCTGGTATAAATGTCTTGTACTTGTGTTTCCCTACTCTAAAGCCATATCCCCTGTGTCCAGGAGGCTGAAGCACAGATGTGGTTACATAACACTGTCGCTGGAAGGTCATCTGCTTAGCAGCTCTCATTTATTTTATTCTTTTTCTTACTCTCACAGTGAAGCTGAGATGGTCCCTGCCCTCAAGCCTCCTCGGGAAGAGTATCTTAACAGTCGAATGCTGATGCCCCACGACATCATGACTTATCGAGGTCGTGAGGTGGTGGAGAACAACCTGCCATTAAGAAACACCCCTGGCTGTGAAAGCAGAGCCTTTGCCCCCAGCCTGTACGGCGGCCTGTCCACACCGCCAGCCTCTTATCCCATGTACAGCCACCTCCCGGTCAGCAGCTTCCTGTTCTCTGATGAGGACCTCCGAGATGCCCGAATGCCTTTGGCCAACCCCTTCCCCAAGGAGCGGGCCCTCTCCTGCGATAGTGCCAGGCCAGTCCCCGGTGACTATAGCCGCCCAGCCATGGAGGTGTCCCCTAGCATGTGCCACAGCAGCATCTACTCGCCCAAAGAGGCAGCCCTAGAGGAAGGCAGGAGTGACATGCACTACAGCGTGGCAGAGGGTCTCAAGCCTGCTGCCCCCTCAGCCCGGAATGCCCCATACTTCCCCTGTGACAAGGCCAGCAAAGAAGAAGAGAGACCCTCTTCAGAGGATGAGATTGCCCTGCATTTTGAACCCCCTAATGCACCCTTGAACCGCAAGGGTCTGGTTAGTCCCCAGAGTCCCCAGAAATCCGACTGTCAGCCCAACTCACCCACAGAGTCCTGCAGCAGCAAGAATGCCTGTATCCTCCAGGCTTCTGGCTCCCCTCCAGCCAAGAGCCCCACTGACCCCAAAGCCTGCAACTGGAAGAAGTACAAGTTCATCGTGCTTAACAGCCTCAACCAGAATGCTAAACCCGAGGGGTCCGAGCAAGCTGAGCTGGGCCGCCTCTCCCCTCGAGCCTACCCTGCCCCACCTGCTTGCCAACCACCCATGGAGCCGGAGAACCTTGATCTCCAGTCCCCAACCAAGCTCAGTGCCAGTGGGGAGGACTCCACCATCCCCCAAGCCAGCCGGCTCAATAACATTGTTAACAGGTGATTTCAGAAGCCAGCTGGGGCTGAGGTCAGGGATTATTTTGAAACAGTTCTGGGGTCATATTGTTTTTTTCCCTTTTGGCCTGAAATGCAGAGCCACGTACATAGTAAAATTACTTCCATAGTGAGTCGGCCTAAGTAAGGAAGTATGTTACACCAGTATTTTTTTCATAGGGAAAGAGTTCAGTTCCCAAGGCGCATCCTGTCTTTCTGATGTAGCAGGGAATCCTCTCGATTGAGAGAAGCTGTGGGTTGCAGAACTGAGGAGAAGCAACCGGGCCCAGGGAGTGGGGTCTGAGCACTGCTTGACCTTGGGCAGACACTATTTGGGAGCAGATTGAGGAAGGCTCTGAGCTCCAGGGCAGGAAGGGTCGCTCTGATCTCTGGTCTTGCCTGAGTATGGGGAGGAGAGGTTGCCATGGGGGAATCATGTGGCCCATGCTCCCCTATCCACGGGTGCTGAGGCTCTTTGTTCTTGCTCACAGGTCCCTGACAGGCTCTCCACGCAGCAGCAGTGAGAGCCACTCGCCACTCTACATGCACCCCCCTAAGTGTACATCATGTGGCTCTCAGTCCCCACAGCACGCAGAGATGTGCCTCCACACCGCTGGCCCCACCTTCTCTGAGGAGTTGGGCGAAACCCATTCTGAGTACTCAGATTCTAGCTGCGGTGAGTCCCTTCCCTCCACTCTTAGCTCATGCCAGGGAGAAGGAAAGCTCTTCTTCTCTGTGGGTTTAGTGTTTCCATTTTGTTTATACCGTCGTCTCTGGGAGATGTCCCAGATTAGAAATCCACTGACATTTAAAATCACAAGAGATCATTACCCACCTATCCACCTCCTGGGGAACTGGGCTGATCGAAGCCAGTGGTCATTCAGGTGTTGGAGTTGATCTGAGGTAATTGCATCGACTAAGCAGTTTTGACCAAGTCAGCTTTATTCTGGCCTAGGTAACCAGCTGTATTTAACTCCAAGAGCTTTCTCAGCCCCTCTGTGCCAAAACTACTTTACTGACCTGGGCACATGTTGTCGTTTCCTGCTAGGCACAGATTATTTATAGAGAAGCATCTGGGCTTAGTCATTGTGCATCTTTCATAGGTCCCAGTAGGTCACTAACATGGGAGAGTCTGAAAATGCTGAATTCAGTGAGTTGAATGGAATCACTAACATTTCTGCATAGCCAGTGTTGGTACTCAGTTGCCACTGGTTTTTGACATAGTTCTTACCAGAGGGGAGAAATCTCACTCATGACCCACCTCTGCCTGCTGCTTTATGGCCCAGTAAATCCCATAATTAGGGTTAAATGATCATGCCATTTCCAAATTGTTAAAACAAAAAAAATTAGTTGAGAAGTTTGGCACAGGTTCCTAAATCTTTAGTCAGAGGCAGATCAGGGACTGTTCCCTCTTGTCACCTGGCTGAATGCCTTGATCTGTATTCTAGTTACTTCTCTCTGGGCCTCTGGTTCTATTTCTACCATCGTTTTTGGTCTCCTAGTATCACAGATGGGGTTTAAAGACATGCAATACAAATAGATGCAAAGATGACCATGGAGCTTCAACATTAATCTGTCCTACAGTGACTCCAAAGTAGAATTACATTCCCATCATGCATCCTGTTTTATTTGTGTAATGTGCTCCTATGAGGTGGGCAAGACAGGGATCATAATCCTGACTTTGGAGCTAGAGACCAGAGATAGGCTTAGAGAAGTCCAGGGTCTTGCCCCCAGGGCTGCTGTATACTGATGTAAGTCAAACTTAAATAAGAAAGTGAGCTCTCAGGGCTCTTAGGAGGAGAAAAAGCCCTGTTCAACCTTTCTCACAGTAATGCAGGCCAAATGAGAGCCTGCTGGGTGGAATTTCATCTCTGTCTCCCTTCTCTCTCCCTATGCCTGAGATTCTAAATAATGCTAAGAAAAATGAAATCACACAGGTCTTTTGCTCTGGCCTCCCATGAGTGTTGTATGTATGTGGGGAGGGGTGCAGGGAGGCACTGGGGTAGTTTCAGAGAAGGGTGGTATTAGGTTCCTACCTTGCCATCTCATGCTGACATGGTATCCCTCCACCCGCTTTCAGAGAATGGGGCCTTCTTCTGCAATGAATGTGACTGTCGCTTCTCTGAGGAAGCCTCCCTTAAGAGGCACACACTGCAGACCCACAGTGACAAACCCTACAAGTGTGACCGCTGCCAGGCCTCCTTCCGCTACAAGGGCAACCTCGCCAGCCACAAGACCGTCCATACAGGTATGACCCTCCATCCCCCAGTGTTTCAGGATTCTTAGGAACAGGATAGGCAGAGGATCTAGCACAAGCCTCCAGACTTACTGGGGTGATGCAGGGAGCAGGCTCCTGCCCAGCCTGAATCAGGGTCTTTGTCTTTCCTCTGAGACTATCCTGTTTCTTTTCCTTGGCTGAGGTTAAAAGCATGAATCCTACTTTCCACGTGTGCAAACTTAGGCTGCTAGAGGCAGAGTGGGTTGGGATTTTAGAAAGCCAGGGAAAACTTAGAGCCTCTTCATATCTTCAAAGAACCTGTTCCTGTTCAACCTGGTAGCTTTTCTTTGCCAGGTAGCTTCTCACACGCTGGTTGTGTGGATGTTTGCTATCTGTTATGAATTTAAGTAACCCCATTATCCCAGAAACTTCCTGTGGTGGAATGCCCAGCCCTTAGATTGGTTTGCTCTGCCAGGCCACTCAAGCCCACGCCCCACCCCGCCCCTCTTACAAATGGAAGAGCTATGGCAGCCAAAGTGGGCAAAGTCTGTTTGCTTTGTAGGAGAAACTAGAGCTGATTGGATCTCTCTAGTGAGTGACTGGATTATTGCATCATTTCACCCAAGAGCTCACTGGAGTGTTCCCAGGTCACCTAAAGCCGCCCCACCCATTCAGAGAGGGAAACTGAGGCCCAGAGAAGGACCAATGTCTTACTGAAGTCCTGCGGACAGATGACCCTAATGACAACACTTGTCCTACAGGCTAGGCTTCCTGGCACCTCCCCCGCGGTGTCCCACACCTAGCATTGTTTCCATCCCACAGTGACACTGCTGGTTTCTTGTCCCCTGCTAGGTGTGTGTGTGTGTGTGTGTGTGTGTGTGTGTGTGTGTGTGTGTGTGTGCATGAGAGTGACAGGCCCTTCCTCTGACATACTTAGAGAGAGGAAAGTGCAAACAGCTTTGGAAAAGGGGAGTTTACCTAGCCATCCAAGGATGATGGAGACCCCCTTGAACATGTTTTCCCCCCTTTGTCTTGGAAATAGGTGAGAAACCCTATCGATGTAACATCTGTGGGGCTCAGTTCAACCGGCCGGCCAACCTGAAAACCCACACTCGAATCCACTCTGGAGAGAAGCCCTACAAGTGTGAAACTTGCGGGGCCAGATTTGTACAGGTGAGCAGGGCAGCGTGGAGAAAGGGCCCCCGGGGGGGAGGAAGACCTGGTGCTCAGTTCGCAGCACATGCTGGCAGGGGCTCTCATGCCACACTCCTCTCTCAGGTGGCCCACCTTCGTGCCCATGTGCTCATCCACACTGGAGAGAAGCCCTATCCATGTGAAATCTGTGGCACTCGCTTCCGGCACCTTCAGACCCTGAAGAGCCACCTCCGTATCCACACAGGAGAGAAACCTTACCACGTATGTATGGGACCCTGCAGGGGAAGTGGGGTAAGGGCAGCATGACTGTTTCTTCTTGTCTTGAGCACATGGTGGGGTGACCATGAAGTCATGGTCAGGAGACCTGGATTTGGGCCTGATTGTCAAAACCACTCTGCTCTACAATCCCAGGCCTCAGTGTACTCATCTTAAAATAGAGGCATTGGGCTAGGTGACCTACGTCTTGGGAAAGGAGTCCAGCCTATAGAGACATAGATTTTGGGGTCATTTATTCATTCCACTAATACTTGCTGAGAGCCTACAGCTTATCCTTACACTAAGCTGAATGTATATTTAAGAGTAATTAAGGGGCTAGAGAGATTGCCCAGTGGTCAAGGTACTTGTCTCCAAAGCTCAATGACCCAGGTTCAATTCCCCAATACCCACAAAAGTTGTATGCACAAAGTGGTGCATGCATCTGGAGTTCATTTGCAGCAGCTGGAAGCCCTGGAACACTTAAATAGTCTCTCTCTCTCTCTCTCTCTCTCTCTCTCTCTCTCTCTCTCTCTCTCTCTTTCTCTCCTTCCTTTTTTATATATTTATTTATTTATAAATAAATAAATAAAGAGTAGCTAAGGTGTTTGAAGAAAGCAGTTTTTAGAAGTAGGAGAACCAGAAAAGTATGATATTATAAGACAGAAAAGAAAAGAGAAAACAAACATCAGAAAAAGCCATATCAAGAAAGAGCCAGTGCCAAGATGTGTCACACAGTGATATGCTATGAACAGGTCCCTGATATTGTTGTCTCCGAGAGCAAGTTCTCAGCAAACTAAGGCCTACAGGCTTGGTTTTGAATATTGCATAAGCTAAGGTTGTGAAATTGCAAATTATATGAAATTTCAATTTCAGTGGACATAAAGTATAATTGGAACACAAGCACGCTGATGTGTTTACATCCTGTGCCTGGCTGCTTGGAGGAGCTTGCAATGTCATTCCAGGTGGTGCTGGCCACACGAGCTCACTACAGCCAGATGTTAACCTGCAAAGCTGAGCTATTTTTGTTCACTTGTTTCTAAGGCTTTGAGTATCTTTTTACTTGCTGTTTGTTTCGGGACAAATTAATACCTTTCTTCTTAGAGCCTTTATTTCCTCATCTGCAAATTGAGCCTGAAAAATAGTACCTACCTTCTGGAATGGTAGTACGAAGTTAGCTAATTCAGTGCTCTGAATAACTTTGACACATAGCTAAGCTGCGTCGTGATTTGCTAGAAGTTTAGATGGATAGAATCTCAAAGTTGAAGGTGACTTTTGGCATTTATTGGCCCTTACAGAAAGGAGAACCCAATCCCAAACAGAAAAATTGTGTGTTCATGAATGACATAGATGCAATGGAACTATGTCTCTCAAGACCAGGGCTTTTTACTCACTGTTTTACCTTATCTTTTTATTAATTAATTAAGCAATTTATATACTGTAAGTTTTACTTTCAAGCATGTTCTCCATCTGAACATATTTTAAAAAATATTTTATTTATTTGAAAGTATAGAGAGATGAAGGGGGGGTGCACAAGGGCCTCCAGCCACTGCAAATGAGCTCCAGATGCATGTACCACTTAGTGCATCTGGTTTTATGTGGGTACTAAGGAAACAAACCTGGGTCATTAGGCTTTTCAAGTAAGTGCCTTAACTGCTGAGCCATCTCTCTAGCCCTGAACATAGTCTATAATAACTTTTGATTTTAATTATTTTAGATTTATAAAGTATTTACAAGGATTATACACCCGGTTTTCTATATGCACCCATGATTCCTGATGCATTTGTCATGACTAAATAGCCAACACTGATACAGAATTATAAACTGATGTATGGATTTGCTTAGTTTTGAACCCAAAATAGCCCTTTGCTATTCCACGACCTGATCTGGCTTACCTTGTTATGTTTAGTTCTCCAGGTTATTATTAGTGTCATTTCCTACTCAAGCTATTATCACCTATTCCTTGAGGCAAAGAGAGTGAGGCTCCACTTGCCAGGGCCTTTCTAGGCTATCTTTACTCCAGAGAGGACTATAACTGCATTGAAAATATATCCCCAATTCCGGAATTTCCATGAACTTAGATTAGCTTAGTCTATTAATACCATTGTTCAGACTTCTTGCACAATCTTCCTGCGGGTGTATCATGCCGGGTACTAGGAAGATTATGAGGTTGGTAAGAGGAACTCGTGGCCTTCAAAGTCCTATGTACCCGATGAGGGTGCTCAGTGCACAGGATGGCGGTGGGGCATGGGTGCAAATCTGAGATCCAAAGCAAAGAGGGATTAGTTTTATCTTAGAGAGATTCAGAAGTGCTTTAATAATTAGAGAAGTTTGCATCTGAGCTTATCTTTTGGATAAGACCTGTACTCATGCAGTTAGGTCAGGGAAAGATGTGTCAAGTGAGGGAAAGAAAGGCAAGAGTGACACTTTGGAAAGGAAGGCAGGAACATTTAGCAACTTATTTATCTGTCCTGGAAGCTACTTCACTGGCCTCAGAGAGGGCTAACAGACTGCTTCTGCTGTCTTTCTGCAGTGCGAGAAGTGTAACCTGCATTTTCGTCACAAAAGCCAGCTGCGACTTCACTTGCGCCAGAAACATGGTGCCATCACCAACACCAAGGTGCAGTACCGTGTGTCCGCCACTGACCTGCCTCCGGAGCTCCCCAAAGCCTGCTGAAGCATGGAGTGTTGACGCTTTCCCCTCCAGCCCCTTCTCAGACTCCACCCAAAGGAAACTGTAACTCTTCACAAAGTCCATCCCATGATGTAGTGCCTCTCTCATCCACTAGTGCAAATCATAGCTGGGGTGGGGGTGGGGGGCTGGGGCCTGGGGGATGGGAGCCATGGCAGCTCACCTTCCCCCACTGCCATGAAGCATTAAGAACATAATACTGCTTCTTCTCCCGTGTGTAAGGCAAACCATGTCAGCAAAAAAAAAAAAAAAAAAAAAAAAAAAGCAAAATCATCTTATGTATCAAAGTAGAGGAGAATGCAAAAGTTCTGACTTGACTTAGTCTGCAAAATGAGGAATGTATATGTTTTGTGGGAACAGATGTTTCTTTTGTATGTAAATGTGCATTCTTTTCAAAGAAAATTTCAGTATGTTATCATAGAGAGGGCTTTAATTTTTTAACCAAAGGTGAAGGAATATATGGCAGAGTTGTAAATATATAAATATATATATATAATATAAATATATATGAACCTAAAAAGATATATTAAAATATAAAACCGCGTTAAAGGCTCGATTTTGTATCTGCAGGCAGACACGGATCTGAGAATCTTTATTGAGAAAGAGCACTTAAGAGAATATTTTAAGTATTGCATCTGTATAAGTAAGAAAATATTTTGTCTAAAATGCCTCAGTGTATTTGTATTTTTTTGCAAGTGAAGGTTTACAATTTACAAAGTGTGTATTAAAAAAACAAAAAGAACAAAAAAAGCTGCAGAAGGAAAAATGTATAATTTTGTTCTAGTTTTCAGTTTGTATATACCTGTACAACGTGTCTTCACGGTGCCTTTTTTCATGGAAGTTTTCAATGATGGACAAGTGTGCGCCATCCCTTTTTGAAGTGTAGGCAGACACAGGGACTTGAAGTTGTCACTAACTAAACTCTTTGGGAATGTTTGTCTCATCCCATTCTGCGTCATGCTTGTGTTATAACTACTCCGGAGACAGGGTTTGGCTGTGTCTAAACTGCATTACCGCATTGTAAAAAAAAAAAATAGCTGTACAAATATAAGAATAAAATGTTGAAAAGTCACACTTTTTAGAAGGTCTACCTTGGTGGACATGGGAATGGGGGCAGGATGGGTCTGGCTTCCTCAGCTCTTGTTCTGGTGGAAATAATTCCTGGAGGGGAGGCCAAAGGAGCCTTCCTGAGATTAGTACTGGTTCCCAGCACCAGGATCCACTTAGGACCCAAGATTCTGGGCTTGAGGTCAGGTGGAGGATTTGAATGGATAATTATCCAGCTTTGGGCTGAATCCTCAGTAGTTTCAGTCTTCCATCTTTTGATGTAACACATTCTAGTCTTCACCTCCTCAGTTGCCCTTTTATTCTATAAAGTAAGAAGGCCCATTTTACCCCCTGGCTTGGTAAATCAATTTTTATCCCACTTGGCTACTTGGGGCAGGTCAAAGGCACCTGGCCTGAGCCACATATTACGAAGACTCTCTGCAGTTGGTGTCTCCTGGGTTACTGACAGATGCCTGTAGACCCAAAAGCATTAAAGGCCAAGCAAACCTCTGCCCCTGTGCTGCAGCTCAGCCACCTGCTTTTGGGTGCCTTATGACCGACATTTTCCCTCTGGGTCCCTGTCCCAACCTGTCTGGGAGGAGATTGGATTAGCTAGATCATTTATGATTCCATGATTCAGACTTAAGTTCCAACCAGCCTGCTTTGGCATTCAATTCAGTTTTACCTCAGGAAACCCCAAGCACCAAGTTTGATTGACAGGACCAGAAAACAGGGAAGACAAGAATGGCTCTGGTAACAGGCCCAGAAGAGAAAGTCCTCACCTCTTTCCTGTTCCTGGGTGGCAGTGGGGAGAGGACATATGCTGCTGATTAGACAGTGGTGTCCCTTGGCCGTGGCTTTGGAGCAGACTCTGAGCACGTGCTGGGAAGCCTTAGGGAACTGACCACTCAAAGCCCCAAAGAGAGCTTCAGAAAGTCACGCCACCCTCTGCCAACCGCGTGGCCTTTCAGCTCAGGCTTCCTTTGAAAATGACTTTAAAGGACTTGCCAGCTCGAGGCCTCAGCTCACCCTGCTCTTTGAAAGGGGATAAAATGATCCCTCTGCTCCCATAGAAACCTGGCAGAAGAACTTACAAAACAGACGGCTTCTGGAATGACAGTTCACAGGTCTAGAGAAGGCTGGCCTCAGGGTCCCTTTGCCCCCAAGGTCTCCAGGTCTGTTTATGTCTCACTAGTGTTGAGTAGGGAGACTGAGGGGCCTGGGAAGACATGGTGGGTGGTGGCCCAACAAAAGGAGAAATCAAAGAGTGAGTGATTGTAGCAAGAAGAAAGTAATAAGTAAAAAGGAAATATCTCTAAACAGATAAGCCAGAACAAAGAGACTATAGTTTTATTATAGAAGCATGATATGAATGCAAATTTTCACAAAATATGTCTATAAGAGACTATGCTTGATGTTCTTATATATTCTGAAAGTTTTTAGGAGAGGATCTCAGGCTGAGGTGTGCATTGGGTAGATGTATTAGTCAACTTTCTTGTGGTGACAGAATGCCAGGCATAACAAGGAGAGAAAGATTTTTTATTAGTTCATTGTTTTAGACATTTCTGTCCATAGTCCTTGGTTCTGCTGATCTTGGACCCATGGTGAGAACATCACGAAGGTGGGAGCAAGTGGCCAGGCTTCCCCTGTGGTGGAAATGAGAGAAGAAGATAAAAGAGGGAAGATATAGTCTCAAGGACATGTCCTAAGTGACCCATTTTCTCCATCTAGGCCCCACCTCCTAAAGTTTCTAGAACCTCTCCAAATAGTGCCACCAACTTGGAACTAACCTTTTAAAACAAGAGCCTTTGGGGAGGGTCACTTTGTATTCAAACCATAAGAGTAAGTCTAAAAATGTGGGTGACCAGACATAAACTGAGCTGTTTATGAGCTGGAAGACACAGGGTAGCAAGGACCCTCTAGTTCAAATGTGTCTTGTGTCCCATGAAGTTACTGAGGTATAAGAAGGAAAGACACTGGCCTGTGTCATCCAGAGATCAGCGAGTATGGAGAACAGACTCCAGCTTCTAACCCCAAGAGCAGATTCAAATGTTCTATTCTAGTTAGGAAATAGAGCAGGTCACTTGAAAGTTCCCAGCAAGTCAAGTCACTGATTAGATCTTGCACTTGGGAGAGAGAGGCAATTTTCTCAGAAGTCTGGCCTTTCATTTCTTTGTACCACACATAGTAGTAACAAATAATAAATAGTTTTGTATTCTACCAGAAGCATGTTTAGGAAAAAAAAATTAAGAGAATTGGAATGAGGAAGAAAAGTAGAATCACTGACCCTGAACAGTAGCCGGGTCATAAAAATGGCTGAGCACTGGGTTGACCTTTCAGTAGTGGGTTCCATGGAGCTTGCCTCTGTCTCTGGCTTTCTGTACTTAAATTTCCAAGAGATTCCACATCACTTACAACTACTGTATAATAAGATCCCTCTGTCCACTCTGTTCCCTTTACTTGGGCTGGTCTGTGTGGTTACCTATTTTCCATAGCCAAAAAGTATAGTTTATGCTGGAAGTCATAAATAGTATTTGGCTAGGTCTAAACATCTTTTTAAAAATATACTTTGGCTTTAAGTCATTTATTTAAAATGTTATTACTAATATAACTACTTTTAAAATATAGAAAAAATGAGCTTTAATTAATCTCTGGCATCGAACTATATCTAATATGGAAAAATAAATATTAAATTATTGAAACAGATAATTGAAAAATGCTAGGCAATATCACTTCTCAGCCTTTTGGCTAAGATCACATGCGAAAACTGTTAGCAATGATACTTTTGCAATATTCCCTAAATAGGTAGAAAATAAAAATACATTTACTCATAGGAATTTGATCATTTTGTATTACTGATTTCTGCTCACTAGCAGAACACCTTAAATAAAACTGATTATAAGAAATAATTCCATAAAAGACAACATTAGGCTTTGCAAAATGTTTTACAACAGCGAATTTCCAGTTTGACATTTAGTTACAAAACAACAGCAAAAACCTGAGCATACACATATCTATGCATTTAACAGCAGATTGGAAAATTGATGGCTATTTTATAGCTTTATATAGAATATAAACAATACTACAGTTTTCCCATGGTCATATCATTTAGAATTAAATTCAATATGGTATTAAACTGAAGCAAAATTTGCTAGTGGCTACAAACAATATATATATATATATATATATATATATATATATATATAGTCATTGGCGTGAACAGTGATGGAGGTGCTGGGATTCTTCCAAGGAAAGACAAAAAATTGGTTTACCCAAAATACTGTGACCACTGGGGAAGGCGAAGCTCCTCCAGAGAAAGGCTTCCAAGAGTCACAGGAAGTCAGTTTGTCATGAGTATGGCACCCAGCACACCCAATGTAGGAGTGTCCAGGGGCTTCTTCCTGAACAGGAAAGAAAGCTTCAGCATTCACTAGGAAAGCACACCTCTAGAAGGAGAACATGCTCAGAGCCTAAAGAAAGCGCCCCTGGGGTACTTTGGGAGCCTTTGTGTCTCTACCTCCTTCTTAAGTGATGTGCTTAACCTTCATTGCTGAGTTCAACTATACAACAGTGACCGATGTTGGGAAAAAGCAGGGGACACTGCTTTATGACACAGATCAGCATGACAAGAATTACTCACTGGTGCAATAGTGGCGCTCAACAGGTAATCAAGGGCTCTCTGATTGGCTCAGTGGCAAGGAATCCTTAGCTGGAACTGGGATCCAAGGCAAAGTCCTATGGAGACCAAGAATCCAGACGCCAAGGGGAAGCCCCCACTAACCATGGGCCTAAAGACAGATTACACCCAGTATAATCTCACCAAATTAATAATGCTCATCCCATATAGCCTATCTCACCTTCCATTGGAGAATCTGTTTGGATTTTTCAGACTGCAGCTGGAACTGTGGCCAACCCAGTTCTACCAACAAAACCTGAAATGATAGCCGACTCCCAGGCAGGAGCTAAATCACCCCTAGCATATCATCTAGGGCCCAGGTGAAATCACAGAGGAAGTGGTGAGATGAGCAAGAGTACTGCTTCCACAGGATACTCCAACGATACTCAAAACAGTCCAAAATAAAAACCCAGAGACTCTTAAGTCCTCAACACTACAGCAGACTTAAAACCCACTATGGCTCAGGGAACTTTGCAGAAGAGGGGGCAGAAAGATTGTAAGAGCCATGGTGGGGGGGTTATCCAGAGACATTATCCCCCCTTTCCCTCCCCTCTCCTCCCGTCCCCCTCCCAAAAAAAAACCATAGTCTGCTGTTTGTACAACTCCTAGCCCTCCATCCCATGGAGCATTCCAGCAATCCCATTGAGGAGGGTCCTCAGTGGAATGGGTGCAGAGTGGAGGGAAATGGGGGTACCAACACAAGAGTGCACATGGAGTTTCTACTTATTAATAAAAGTAAATAAGTAAGTACACAAAAAATTAAAAATAAAAAAACAAGATGAGTCAGTGCCCTTCCCTCCACCTACTCCCCCCCCCATCTCATGCTTGGCCTTTTGTGAAACAGGTCTCACTATGTAGCTCAAGCTGGTCTTCAATTCACTATGTAACCAAGGTGGCCTCACATTTGCCACCATCCTGTCTCCTCATCTGGAGTGCTGGAATCACACATGTCCAACACTGCATCCAGCTTCCCGTTCTGCTTTCTGCTGTATGCAGGTGGGCGGATAGCAAGTGTATGGAGACAGAGTCATGGAATGTGTTTTGATTTTGATTTTCTTTCCTTTCTTCTTTCCTTCTTTTAAAGGCAAAGAAGATTTATTACGAAAAGGTAGAAAAACTCCAAAAAGTCAGGGCACGAATGCTTAGAATTTCAACCAGCATCTAAAGAAGAGAAAGAAGAAAAAAGGGAAAATTCAAGCTTTAAAAAAGCGTTCATTTATTTGCAAGCAGAGAGAGAGGGGAGAGAGAGAGAGAGAGAGAGAGAGAGAGAGAGAGAGAGAGAGAGAGAGAGGGAGAGAGAGAGGAAAGATATAGAAAATGATCGTGTCAGAGCCTCCAGACACTGCAAATGGATTCCAGATGAATACACCACTTTGTGCACTTTATGTGGGTACTGGGGAATTGAACTCTGGTCATTAGGTTTTTTGTAGGCAAGGGCCTTAACTGCTGAACAATCTCTTCAGTCCCAAAATTAAACTTTTTCAGTCAGAACTTTGACAAGCAGGCAAGCTCAGTAGTGAGAATCTGCGAGTAACTGGTATTTTTTTTCTCTTTTGACAATTTCCTTACATATATATATATATATATATATATATATATATATATATATATATATATATATATATATATTGCATTTTGATCATCATTCTGTCCCATTACTTTCTTTTATTTTTTCTCCCCATTCCCTCCCTTCCCACTGAACCCATTCCTTCCAACTAGTTCTTCTGTTTTGATGGCTATTTTTTTATACTCCTCTGTCATCCATAATGACATTTGGTGGGTCCCAAATTATGCAGGACTTGTGTAAATAATCACAGCTGCTGTGAAGTCATGAATGCAATTTATGTCCAAAAGATAGCATTCCAAAGCTCCCCATCTTTTTATCTCTTCTTACAGTCTCTCGACTACGACTTCTGAAATGGTACCTGAGCCTTAGAGGGTGTGATAGAGACATCTCATTTAACTCACTTCACAGCTCTTTGATCACTTTTGGATATTCCCACTAGTTCCTGTAATCTGAAAGGAGACACTACTCTAACCAAAAGTAAGAGCAGTACTGATATATGGGTTTAAACACAAACATTTAGAGGGGAATTTGATAGGCACATTATATCCATTTAGTCAAAGAGCAGGAGTTGCTTCCCCACTAGGGATTATGACCTTCTAAGCCTTCTAGGCTTTTGACTAGGTCTTCAGTACCAGGTGAAAATTCCCTTCTGTGGAGCAGGTCTCAAATCCAAAGAGTGTAGTTGGTTAGCCCCATAACAGAAATGCCACATTGTGCCTGTGGACACATCTTGCCTGGCTGGCCAGTTGTGCAGCTCACAGAGTCGGCTGCTATAACTGCTAATGACCTTTCTCTCCCAGCAGACTGCATCACACTTCTAGCTACTAGAGAAGCTTCCAGCACTGTCCAGGGCTATTTCTCAGTGGAGAATCACAAAATAGTGTTTTATACAAAATATTTTTATTTATTTGCAAGGAGGGAGGGAGGGAGGGAGAGAGAGAGTGAGAAATGGGCATGCCAGGGCCTCTTGCCACTGCAAAGGTACCCTGGATGCATGTGCCACTCTGTGTATCTGGCTTTATGTGTGTACTGGGAAATTGAAATCAGACCCTCTGGCTTTACAAGCAAGTGCCTTTAACCACTGAGTCATCTCTTCTCCAAGAATCACAGAATATACTTAATGTGTTGCCAATGTCTAGCAGTTCCTGGGAGGATGCAAAATGAGCATGGAATGTGCCAAATATGATGTCAAGGAGGGTCGGAGGGTGCACTGGAGTGCTCCCTGAGCTGACAGCACTCATAGCTTTCATTCTGTTTCAGGCAGTCAAAGCGATGGGGAGTCAGAGCATAAGACAGATCATGAGTTTGCATCAGATCAGACGATGAGTTTATGTTTATCAGGAAATCCTTGGGTAAGCTGTGAGTTTCCACCAAAGATGCATAGCCTTTTATGTCCTCAGGCTTAGCCTGGATAAGGATTAACCTTTTGTCATTAGCTCGATATCCACACTAGTATATTAGAATGCTTTCATATAGTCAAGTAAACCAGGCTCAGAAAAGAAAGACAACACATCAAGGTCACAACAATTTTGATTAGAGAGATCATCTTACTTCCGGCTAAGTCTGTAGCATGGTCTAGGTCCTTAAAGAGTTTGCAGTTAACTTAGAGAACTACAACATGGATAATATAGAATAACATGACAAGGAAATTCCAAGATATGTAAAAATTATAGCGAATAAATGATGACCCTAGGAATTCAGAAACCTTGAAAGAGACATGGTCAGATAGCACATCCTTCTCTCAGGACAGTAATATGGTAGGCAGCCCCTGCTGAACTGCGGAGTTGAGGGTAAGCATTCTTGGGGTCTCAAATATCTCCCACCTTTTCTGTGCAATAGCAGTGTCTCCTTCTGTCTGAAGAGCTTTCTGCTTTTATGTCACCATTTTAGGAATGTATTAGTTTGCCAGGGCTGCTGTAACAAAATACCACAAATGGAGTGTCTTCAACAATAGAAACGATTGTTCCACAGTCTTGAGGCTGGATTTCTGAGATCAAGGTGTCAAGAGGGTAGTTGTCTTCTGAGGGCTGTGAGGAGACTTTGTTCCAGGCTTTTCCTGTAGCTTCTGATGGCTTCCTGGAGATCTCTGGTCCTCTTTGGCTTATAAAAGCATCATCTCTGACTCATCATCTTCACGGGATGTTATGTATGTGTAACCAAACACCCGTCTTCCATAAGTATACTAGCTAACAAGCTTCTGCACAGCAAATGAGACAATCAGCACAATGCAGAGACCACATATAGAGTGGGAGAAAAGATTTATAAGAGCAGATATCTAGAATATACTTAAAGGAAGGAAGGAAGAAAGGAAGGAAGGAAGGAAAAAGTCAAGGAAGGTGAGAGAAAAAAGATTGAAAATGGGTATAAACTTGAAAAGTCATTTATCCGAAAGAGAAATTCAATGACTGCCAACTGAAACTTGATAAAATGGTTAACATTATTAATGATGAGGGAAATGCAAATCTACAGCACAGTGAGCTATTATTATCTTACCCCAACTAGAATGGTTATGATGAAAAAATACCAAATGCTGCTGGCAAGGATGTGTACAAAGAGGAACTCTTATATACTGTTTTGGGGAATGTAAATTAGTATAGCCATTCTGTAAAATAGTGTGAAATTTCCTCAGAAAAATTGCAAATAGAACTACCTGATGATACATCAATTGGACTGCTGAGTAGACATCACCAAAGAAAATAAAGTCAGTATATTTGAACTATTGGCACTTCTACATTCATGATAGCATTATTCATAGTACCAAGAAATGGAAGCAACTTAAGTGCCCACCAGCTGATGAGTGAATAAAGATTACGTGGTATGTACATGCAATCGAATACTATTCAGGCCTACAAAGGAGTGATGGAGTCTATCATTTGCAACAACACAGATGAACCAGAGAGCATTCTGTTAATTGAAATAAACCATGCATAGAAAATCAGTACTGCATGCTTTCATTTATATATTGAATCTAAAGAAGTTGATTATATAGAAGTAAAGAATAAGCTGGTGGTTACCAGAAACCAGCATGAATAGAGCAGGAGGAATAGGAAGAGATTGACCAACAGGAACTAAGTTATGAGAAATGAGCTCTGGTGTCTGATTACACAGAAGAAATGCTACCGTTAATTGATTGTATTGAATATTTAAAAAATAGTGAAAAGAAAGTATGTTGAATGTTTCCATTGCAAAAAAAAATGACAAGTAGGGTAAGGAAAATACTGAGTTGATGGTCATAAAACTACATATGTATTAAAGCCTCATACTCCTTATGTATGTAGATTATGTGTTAATTTAAAAAAATAAATCATGACAAAAATGATATAAAGAAAAAAAGATGCCAGTCATTTTGGGTTAAGACCAGTCCTTATGAGAACTCATTGTGATGGCCAATACTGATTATTAACTTGACAGAATCTAGAATCCTCTCAGAGACAAATTTCTGAGCATGTCTGTGAAGGAGTTTCAATATTAGCTTAATTGAGGTGAAAAGACTCATCCTAAATGATGCAATCAGAAACAATCCATCAACTATGGTACTGGCCTAAATTTTTAAAAAAGGAGAAAGTAAGTGCACCAAGCTGAGAGAGAGAAGAAAAAATGTGAATTACACCACACAGCTGTAACAGAAACTCATTCTAAAGGTATTATTGTACTCTGGGAGTAATGTAGAAGCTGTACCAGGACCCTGATCCAACTTCCAAACTATCCTTCTCAACACTGCCACAATCTAAGCTCGGGTTGGATTTCCCAATAACCACATAAAGCCAGATGCACAAAGTGGCATTCATATATAAAGGTCGTTTGCAGTGGCTAGGGGCCCTGGGGTACCCATTCTTTCCTACCTCTCCTCTCTCTCTCTCTCTCTCTCCTCTCTCTCTCTCTCTCTCTGCTTTCAGTTAAGTAAATAAAAATAGAAAAAGAGAAGACTGTTCCCTCATCCTATTATAATTAACCTCCTAAGTATACAGGACATAGGAAGTATACCGACAGCAGTAAGAAAGAAGACCCATCAGAATAACAACATATTTCTCAACAGAAACAGAAAGCCAAGAGAGCTTGAATTGATGTATTTCAAGTTCTGAAAGACAACAACTACCAGCCCAGACTATTATGTACAGCAAAATTACTTGTCATAATTGAAAGAGAAAGAAAAACTTTCCATGATAAAAAAAATAGGCTAAAGGAATTGATGGTCACTAGACTAGCTCAATAGAAGACAAAAAAATCCTTCAGACAGAAAAGATCACCAATACATCCATGTGGCCACAGAAAAAATTAACCATGTTTGAATAATACTTAAGCAAGGGAAGAACAGGAAAGCACTACACACGATAAAATCAACAAAATGATAAGAATTAATACACACCTTTCAATAACAACT
The DNA here is from genome assembly GCA_004024765.1 of Zapus hudsonius. Classification (NCBI taxonomy): domain Eukaryota; kingdom Metazoa; phylum Chordata; class Mammalia; order Rodentia; family Dipodidae; genus Zapus; species Zapus hudsonius. The sequence goes on along the minus strand of PVHP010003913.1, from coordinate 15,501 downwards.
CTAAATATTAATAGTCGCAATTCCCCAGTTAAAGGGTACAGACTAGCAGAATAGATCCATTTATTTATTTTATTTATTTGTATGTGTTGTAGGGGGTGTGCACATGGTCAGAGGACAACTTTGATGTAAGAGAGCTCCACTTTCTTGAAGACGGAGTCTTTTACTGCTGCAAACAAACTGCCAGGCTACAAACTCACATCAGCCTTCCTGGCCTGTGAGCTTTCAAGTCTTCTGGCTCTGGATCCTCCTCCCACCATCATAGGTACATTGAGACCACAGATGCATGCAACACTGCTCTAGGCAGGTACTGGGGAATTCAACCCTGGCTAGCAGGCTTTGCCAGCACACATGAGATATAAGTCATCTCTCTAGCCCTGCAATCTATCACTTGATTGTCGCCAAGAACTGTACCTCACCATCAAAGAGAGTCAAAAGATGGGAATCGACATTTCAAGCAAATTCAGCTCAAGAACAAGGGGTTGTCAATGCTCTAATAGTTGATAAAATAAACAGAAAGGAAACTGGTAGAAAGAGGCAGCGAAGATTACTGCATACCGAGTAAGGGAGCCATCCACCAAGAAGATGTTACATCTCCACATAGCAACCATGAGTGTACTCCACTTTATTAAATAAATGCTGCAAGTCTTAACAGATATCTTCTGAACATTCCATTCAAATGTTGCAGAATACAACAAGATGCTTCTGGTCAGGTATTTAGACCTCCTAATGAGAAGTAACTAACGTAACCCCCCTTTTTCCAAACAATAGCATATTGTAAGGTACAAGGGGTTAAGACTTTGATCTCTAAATTCTGGATGAAATATAGCTCAATTCACAACAGGGTTGTTATGGGAGAAGAATACTGAAAAGTTCTCAGAGATGGCAACATCAGCTTTCTGTTGGGTTTTCCTACCTGCTACATATCCATGGAGTTGAGTCCCTTCTCACAGCTTGACATCACCCATGGTCTTGGGCACCTCCCCATAGCTCCTCTAGGTAAGTTGGTTTGCCTCTTACTGATGAGGAGAATGAGGAATGAAGGCCACGGCACTGGTCTAAGACTGGGAAGTTTATTTTCTCCCTCTTCTAACTAGTTTTGTCATTCATGTGAGTAGCGGATCTCACCAAAACAGAGTCCTAGAGAACAAAAGAATTGTGAACCCTCTTACACTTTGCTCACACAAATGTGAGAAAGTTGAAATTCAAATAGGTGTCTGAATCCAAGTAGAAATTGGCAGGGACATACAGATCACACCATGCCAAGCCTGATAAAAATCCTCTTGCCACAAACTGGAGATTATTGTGTTTCATCACTTGGCCTCCTTGATTCGCGCATACGGTGGTACAGCATGGTGGAAGCAGGTGTGCTACTATGGGTGGTGAGAGAAAAGGACCATTATGGTAGGAGTCTGGGCCCATTTTGGGTAGGGTTAGATAGAGCTTATGTTTAAGAGTCAGGTTTTTTCTACTTGTTTTTCACAGTGTAACCAGAGTCTAAGGACCCGGGTTCAATTTCCAAGTACTTTCATAAAACCAGATGCATGTTGCATTTTGAAATTGCTGTAACCCTGTAGGGGAAAAGGGTGGAAGGCTTGGCTCAGGGTATCAGCCTTGTTATAAAAATATTTATTTGAGAGAGAGAGAAACAGTGGGTGTGAGAGAGAGGCCTCCAGCCACTACAAATGAACTCCAGATACATGTGCCACCTTGTGCATCTGGCATTATGTGGGTACTGGAGAATCTAACCTGGGTCATTAGGCTTTACAGGTAAATGCTTAACTGCTAAGCCATCTCTCCTGCTCATATCAGCCTTTTTTTTTGATAGCCAGATAATACTTTATCTGCTGGCAACCCTACCTTTCAGTCACATGGAATATCCCATTCTAAACCCATGAGGCTCTAAGCTCGAGGGTGTGTGCTCATCATGCCCTCTGCCTGACTTGGCCTTTTCTCCAATTACCCTTCCTTGACCTTCCTCAGATGTGTTGAGAGAGGGAGTGTGTGATTAAGGGTTCCAGTTTGTTTTTAACTACAAAGCCTCACTCTACTGTGGTCCTGGCTGACCCAGACCAACACACGAGTAGCCTAGCCTGGCTTCAAGCTTGCAATATCACCAAGCCCATATCTCTAGTTGGTTTTTAGAGGTTTTTTGACCATTTTACTTGTGCAGCATCGAAAATGGCCACAGGGAGGCAGGATAGGACAAGCAGTGGAAGCAGCCAGGGCTGATTTTCTGCTGCCTAAAGGAGGGAGTAAATGAGGCCTGTCTTTTGGATGGGGGGGGGGGTCCTCCTGCCTGTGCCTGTTCCTTTCTGCTGAGCAGAGCCCTCCAGTGGAACTGTCTCGTGGCTTATGGGCTTGATTTGAGGTCCTCTAAAATCTTTCCCTTGGAAACCAGTTGGGTGTGTAAATTTCCATTCAGTTATTTCTTTAAATTACAAGTTGCCAGTTCTCCTTGAAACAAGACAGGGATGTCTCAATTTTCAATCAAAAGAGTTCAATCCCTAATAGAATTCTCCAAGAAGCAGAGATTTATAGATACACTAATAATAAGCGTAATGAATTTCCAGGTTTTAAAAAGGAGTTTTCAAATCCAAGAGTTCTCTCTTTCACAGATACTTATATCTTTATTTATTTCATTATATATATATAATATATATTAAATATATATATATATAGATTATATATAATTATATATAATATATAAAAAGAGATTTTATATATATATATATATATATATATATATATATATATATATATATATATATATAGAGAGAGAGAGAGAGAGAGAGAGAGAGAGACTGAGTACACCAGGGCCTCCCACTCCTGGAAATAATCTCCAGATGCATGTGCCCTATCCTACATCCAGATTTATGTGAGAATTGGGGAATTGAACCCAGGTCATCACATCAGACAAACAAGCTCTTTGTAACTGTTGAGCCATTTTGTCAGCCCCCAAGAACTCTTCCCCAAGAATCTGCTGGTTAAGGAATGAAAAAAGTATCCCGTTTAGCAGATGAAGAAAGCAGGGAAGTGGCAGGGCTGGCTTGCAGGCATGGGGCCCAACTAGTACAGCTCCTGCCTTTAATCTCTGTGCAGCCTTAAGCATGGCTTTGTTAACTGCACCATGTCGTCTAAGAAGAGCATTTGGGTTTTCAAAATTGGAATGAGGGGGGCGTGACCCTATAAATTCTAGGTTGAGTCAGAGAGGAAGCCATCTGGGACCACTGACCTCTCAGGATAGATCACCCCCCCCACCTCACTGCTGCCTTTTGTCCTGAGGCTGGGGCTACCCCTAAGCATTGCTCTGAAGATCATGCCCAGTAATGGGGGGGGGAAGGGGGACTCTGGAGGCATTTATCAAATCCCTGCTGGGAGCATCCCATCACAGTGAGATGGGCAAGCAGGCCTGGCTCAAGACTGGGCTCTACTGCTGACCTGTCTCTGGCCTTGGTGGGGGAACTTGTGGTCCCAGCCTCAGTTTCTGACTGGAACTGGAAAGATTGCATAGGTGATACAAAAGCGCTTCCCCCCCCCCCTGCATCTGTAACTGTGATCCTGAATGTTTCAGCCTACGTAACTAGGAAATGAGATAGGAAGCTGATTCCCACTGGGATGTTCTAAGATTGTCAACTGCTGATTGTGACTGGAGGTCTAACTGCTGGAAAACAGCCACTTCTTGCCTTTTATTATCCCCAGTGCTCCCTTCATCCACTGGAATGACACTTACCAGGCCTTGACTCTCTCCTGGCCATTGCTCTAAAATCTTCACAACTCCAAATGGCAGTAGGATGGGGACTGTGCTTCATGGTGACGTATCTCCATCCAACACACAGTGCTAAGAGAAGCAACGCACACTGATGGATTTAAATGCTAATGGATTTAAAAACTGACCCCAGTGGACACTGCCTACCTTCCCTTGGCTTATTCAGTGTGGACTAAGATGAAAATTGTTATGGGCCCCTGGACACAAAATCATACTTAAACCAGGATAGAGATGGTAATGGTGACAGATATCTGTACTAGGATTAGCAAAACGGTACCCTTGGCCGGGCGTGGTGGTGCACGCCTTTAATCCCAGCACTCAGGAGGCAGAGGTAGGAGGATCGTCGTGCGTTCAAGGCCACCCTGAGAGACTACATAGTGAATTCCAGGTCATCCTGGACTAGAGCGAGACCCTACCTTGAAAAACAAAAATAAAACAAAACAAAACAATACAAAAAACAAAACAAACAAACAAACAAAAAAAAAAAAACGGTACCCTTGGACACTCCAAGTCACAACGGTGAGCAGGGATTTAGATGCCAGTTCCTCTGACACTTGGAAACAGAAAATCAATGTCCAGGGAGCTAAAGTGATCTACCCAGAGCTTTTACAAGTTTGAGGTGAGAAGATCAGCCTTAAGCTCCACATGGGGAACTGGATGCCAATAGATTAACTACATTAGCACTGCATGGAAGTTTTGCCTACACATGAGTCCTCCAAGTAAAAAGATGCAGAAATGTTTCCACGGATTTAAAAAAAAAAAACAAAACTGGAATCACACGTCGAGAAGGTCGTCCAGAGAAATAAACCAGTAGGATAAATGTATCTATTTCTGTCTGTCTGTCTGTCTGTCCGTCTGTCTATCATCTATTTATACACACACACACACACACACACACACACACACACACACACACTATGTGAACTGAAGTTCCCAGGGAAAAAGCCACACCTATATTAAAGATTCTATAATGCTGAGTGACTGGTTAGAACTTGACTGCTGTGGAGAGTTGGAATGTTGTAGATCCAGAGCCATGTTATCTTGGACTATCTTTATGCTCACCTTTGTGTCTGTCTTTACATTCTGTGACTATTACGTGAAAACTTTGGCGATATAGCCACATAACAGACCACTGGCTTCCTCCAACAGAAGCCCAAAATGCCATCAGATGACATCTGAAACCTATGGCAGAGATTTCTCCATTTTGCTGTAACCCACCTACCTGATGCTTCTACTAATGCACTTAAGGAGGGCCTTGATTTGTACCTTCTTTTTGCTCTGTAACTATAAGATCTACATGAAAATCTTACTATGTTGGAATGTAGTATTTGGGGTGCATCAATTGCTTTCTCATTGATGCGAACAAATACCTGATCAGAGACAACTTAAGAAAAAAAAATGGTTTATTTCAGCTTAGTTTCAAGGGAAAGTTTCATGACAGAAAGGCAGGGTAAGGACTAATGTCTTAGCTGAGCAGCCAGAGAGAATTCAGCCTTCTCATTGCTGTTTTGTTCTGTTTAAGTCCTTTTTAGGTTGGATGGTGCCCACCCACATTGGAGGAAGGCCACCTGCTATACTCAGCTTACTTGTTCAAATACTAATCTCTTCCAGAATCACTCAGTCACACCCTGAAATACTATTTAATCCTATATAGGCACCTTGTGGCCATGTCAAGTGGACATAAAATTTACCATCACATGTGGACTGCCCAAGCAAAACCTTATATCACAAGTAATCATTTTACTGAACTTTTATTGAAATTTCTTTTTTGTTTTGCTAATCATCTCTCACAGAGACAATATTTAATAAAGTCACAAGATACTCCTTGCAGAGTAGAGAATGTGAGCCAGTGTTGCTGCAACTGATAGCAATTTCCAGTAGAGGGCGCCCATCACAGGTTTACAAGATCTGTTTCTGTACCAAAAGGGGAAAATACCAACGTTATAAGCCTGGGGGCGGGGGGAACCCTGTAGATGCTATAAATATTATACTTTAAAAATAAAATGCTGCAAACAACTAATTTTGAATTTTTTTAAATGAGGGGCAGGGAGGAATGCAATGAAGAGAGTGTGAAAGTGCCATTAAGCAGCTCACATACTTTGGTATTATTTGAAATGTTATTAGTGATTACTTTAAAAGCTGTACCAGGGAGAGATCTCAGTGTTTAAATACAAATGGTATGTTGTATGAGTCCAAATCCTAGAACGAGCAGTTATTAATTATGTAACCTCCAGTAAATGACCTAAGCTTCAGTTTCTTCATATGTAAAATGAAGATTATAATTACAGTATATATGACCTCAAAAGGTTCTTGGGTGATTCAATAAAACAGTACATGTTAACTTAGAGAAACTCATGGCACAATATTAACTTATGGTCCTCTATAACTTTTATTATTATTGAGATCTGCTAAGATCCTCTCTGACACACCCTGGCATTTTGGGTGAACAAACAATCTGATGCTTCCTTGCCCATTCCTCGTATTACAGGTCGTTGTTTCTGTTTATTTCTTGCATCATATAAATTGTATTGGAAGAATGGTCTAAATTCCCAGGTGGAAACTGCAGCTACCCAGGAGAATCCTGACCAGTTTCCATGAATAGGTCCCCTGGGACATTCAGTTCATTCTGGATTGAACCTTAAAGTTCCCATTGTCACTTGGACTTTCTTAATTGCTTTTCAGGGCAGGTCATAGACTGATTAAGTCAAGGTTATTCTTCTTACACCTGTTGAGTCTATTTATGATCACCGAATTTATTCTGTTCTCTGTCATTTCCAAGTTACCAATTTCCCTTATCCCCAGGATAATTGTACTTTAAGATCATCCTATTCTTCTGTATAATTCTTTGTTACCATGAGTTTGGAGATTTAATGCATTTTGGTGGTTATATCCTACAGGGTTCTGTCCTAGTCTGTTGCTATGACAGAATGTTAGAGACTGGGTAATTTATAGACTATGCAAATTTACTTTGCTCAGAGTTTCAGATAGTAGAAAGTTCCGGGGCATGGTACCTGAATCTGGTAAAGTCCATCATATTACATCATCCCATGGAAAAAGACTGAAGGGCAGCTGTGATGGTTTAAATCAGATGGCCCCTGTGTTCTAAATGCTTGGTTCCCAGATCATGGAAATTTGGGAGGAGCAGCTGTGCTGGAGGGATATGTTGTTGGGGGCAAGCTTAGGGTGTTCTAGCCAGATCCTCCTTGCTAGAATCAGGCTGATTCTCCTGCTGCTGTTGTCCACCTGATGTTGGCAAAGAGGTGATGTCCAGCCTCTACTCAACCATCTTTCCCCTGCCATCGTGGAGTTTCCCCCAAGCCAAAAACAAATCTTTTCCTCCCATCTGCTGCTTTTGTTCAGGTGCTTTGTCCTAGTAACACGAAGATAATTACAATAGAAAATGGGTACCGCTGGAGTGGGGTCGCTGCTAAGAAATCCTACTGTGGCTTTTGGCATTTGGAACTAATTTACAAGAGAAATATGGAAGGATGGGAAACCTTGGTCTAAGAGATGCCTTGCAGTGTTGAAAGCCAAGTTTAATGGACCATTCTGATCAGAGTTGAAAGACCAAACTGCAGTAAGAGCTATAGACTGTGAGATTTGGCTTATGAAGGAAAGAAAGAGCTTTGATTAAAATGGTTTAGAGGCATGAGAGGCTAACTGTGCTATTTATGTGTCCCAAGAACTTGATCATCAAGGTTATTAGTTTCTAGGGGCCAGAGCAGAATATGGTGGTTTGAATTAGGTGCCCCATAAACTTGTGTGTTTTGAATGCTTGCTAGTGGAAGCAGCTCTGCCCTTGATGAGCTCTTCTGGTAAAGCATCACTGTTCAGGGCCATGAGACAATCTACAAGGCTGCGATAAGGAATGTATATAATAGGTTTATTAAACAGGATTCAGAGATACAGTAAAGGCAGAAACACCAGACAATAAAGAACCCATCCACTGTCATGGATGGCAGCCCCCAAAAGTGGGAAACTCGACTAATGTCTGAATTCAGGGGGTGTAAGTATGTGGGCTGTCTCTATCCATAAATGAAAGTGTCCTCAGCTGATTGCTTCTCTATTGAAAGTTTAGTAGTAACCCAGAGATCTTCTGAATTGTGCAAGAACAAGGTGAATCGACAAGCTGACCTCAGAGAGGCATTAGAAGCAGCCTGTCATGAATGAGCCTCCACAACAACGTTTCTGGCTGAACTCCCAGAGCCCTGGTGGATTCTCACAGCCCTGGCTTGTTCCATCCCAGTCAATTGTAGTTGTTTAAAGCTAGCCATATAGTTCTTAGAAGTGGGGGAATTTCTCCATTAAGCTGATGACAACTTGGGAGGCGGAGCCTTGCTGGAGGAGGAGTGTTGTTGAGGGTAGGTTTAGGGTGTTATAGCCAGCTCCCCCTTGTTAGAATCTGGCACACACTCCTGCTGCTATTGTCCACTTGATGTTGGCAAGAAGGTGATGTCTATCCTCTGTTCATGCCATGTTTTCCCTTGCCATCATGGGGCTTCCCCTAGAGACAATAAGCCAAAATACACAACTTCCCTCCCATCAGCTGCTTTTGGTCAGGAGCTTTGTGCCAGCATCATGAAGATAATTAGTACAGCAAGAGGCTCCATATTCCAACATTCTTGCATTGGTGATTGTGGTGATTAAGTTCTGTTGTCAGTTTGATCAGATTAGGTATCAAATAAGAGGCATGCCTCTTGAGTGGGTCTGTGAAGGCATTTCTAGTAAGGATTCACTGAGAGAGGAAGTCGTTCCTCCAGAAAGGATGGCCCTTCTGGTGATGGACGATATATGAAGAAGCTCTAAGAGAGCACAGGGCCTTTTACCTGGCTGTCCGTGCTATTTGCTTTGCAGCATATACCATTTCAGCTGTCCTTCGGGGACATTAAAGCCCAGTTTCTTCAGCCTTTCAATATGGATTAAAGACCTGTGGTTCTCTAGGAATCTTCTAGGCATTTAGTCCAGACTGGACCACTGAGACATCTACTCTCATGGACTAAGGCAGCTGTTGATTCTTTGATGCTCCATCCTGTACACAGCTATTGTTGGACTGCCTGGCTCATATTCCATGAGCTAATCCAATAAATGTTCTTTATAATACAAATTCATTATATTGACTCTGTTCCTCTAGAGAGAGAAGCCTTTACTGACATAGGGATTGCTTCTAAGACATGAACTTCAGGGACAGATTCAAACCACAGAACCACAATCACTTGACAAATACACAACCATCATCATATTCACTTCTCTTTCGCATGTGCCTCCATTGGGAAATGGTGCGTAGAAATTTTATAGACACAAAAAAACTCTTTAAGAAAATTTAATAGTTCAACTCTGAGTATTAATATTATTTATTTTCCAATATAAACATCGTCAAGGATTTCTCTATGAAACTTAATGCCATAAGTCTCAGTTGAAAGCAGACAAAAGACCACTTCATGGAGTTCTGTTAGATAATGGAGTAAGAGTGTGTGTTATGCATCCTTTAGAAGAGTTTAGAGTTTCAAGGAACTAGAGAGACCATGGGAGTAACATTGTCGGACGCCAGCCAACCTATAGAGAAAGAGGAGGAGCAATGCATCCAAATAGCCCATTATTGATATGCAAGTGTGACCATGCACTTCAGGAATAAACTAGTGAGTGATGCCACATACCCTCTGAGACAAAATTTTAATTATTAAATGACAGAAAGAAGCCTTCAGGACTCCAGGTAAGATGGCAGAATAGGAGTGTTACCAACATCGTGGAAACAAACAAGGCAAGAATATGCACACTAGGTTTATTTTTCCAACAATAAACAAGATCCATAAATGAAGTTCTTAAGCCAGATGAGGTTCCCATAAAGAAGCAGGAAGCAGCTGCTGCTAATCAGGGTGGATCTGCTTGTTTCATCAAATCAAACAGGCAAGCTGCTGGGAAGCAGTATCAGCCAGATCAATAAAATGGCTGGGAAGGGCTTTTCCCAACACACGTCAGCCTTACAAGATCAGCAGAACCCAAAGGAGAGGATGGGGACTAGCTCATCTCCACAAGAACACTGCAAGGCAATATTCTCTCTCCCATATGCTAGCACCAGAAAACATCCAGGTGATTTGCAGGAAGCTAAAGGCACACATTCATCCCTCCCACAACAGCACTGACCCCAGCTGAGCCAGGTGAGCAAAGCCAAGATGAGTTCCCTGAAGGAAGAAAGAGTCCTCACAACTCAGCAAAGTTGAGAACAAAGGAGATAAACACTCACTCCTAGAGGTAACTGGTCTGAACCCCACTGGGACTATGTATACTCCAAATTTGATTCTATACGTTTGAACTGAAACTGCTAACACCTTCCAAATCAGGGAAAGTTGCTCAAGGAAACCACAGAATGAAGAAAAGATTTCAAAACTCATCCCACCAAGGCAGAAATGCTTATCAATGAAATGACTTTCTTGTTAGAGTTCATGTACATTTAGTATACATTGCCTTGTTTGTATTATGAGGTTAACTTTTTTTTTGGGAGGGTTATTTATTGAAATAACAGATCCAGGGGAAGTTCCAAAAAAGAAGGGAAAAGGCTGGCCCCCTTTCACAGATCCAATAATAGGGACAGAGGCCCAGCACCTCCAATAGAAAGTAAGCAACTGTAACACTCTGTAACTGAGGTTAACTTTTTTTTTTAATTTATTCATTTTCAAGCAAAGAAATACAGAGAGAGAGAGAAAGCACCAGGGCCACCACCTTGTGGGTCTGGCTTATGTGGGTCCTGGGGAATTGAACCCACAGCCTTAGGCACTGGAGGCAAGTGCCTTAACCACTGAGCCATCTCTCCAGCCCTAGGTCAACTTTTTAAAAAGTAAAAAATCTTACTTATTTATTTGCAAGCAGACAGAGAGATACAGAGAAGAGAGGCAGAGAGAATGAGCACACCAGAACCTCCAGCCACTGCAAATGAACTCCAGATGTGCGTGCCTCTCCTTGCTTCTGGCTTTACATTAATACTGGGAATTGAACCTGGGGTGTTAGGCTTTGCAGACAGGTACCTTAACTGTTGAGCCATCTCTCCAGCCCATTGAGGTTAACTTTTGTCATATTTGATATTTTCCTTTATCTTTGTTTTTTTTAAATTTCTACTCTTGCACATACATTCCATGATACATTTGTTTGTATTTGCATATTGCTCAGGTGGATGGTAGGATTGGTGTGTGTGTATGTTCTATACCTAGTCTACTATTGTGATCTCTACTGCTCTTCCCATGCACGACTCTTGTACTTTCCTTTCTAACCTCTTCTCCACATTCTCTGCTCCTTATCCCCCATCTTTACACTCCACCCCACAATCTCCTATAGATGTAACAACCATCACCACCTGGACAGTTTAGCAGTAACCCAACTGTGATGGTTAAGTTTGTCAACTTGATCTAATCCATAGTAATCTTGGGCGGGTCTCTGAGTTTGCCTGTAGGAAGGATCGACAAATCCTTTTGGGATTTTGGAGAAGGGAGGAGTTCCCTTCTCCAGAGTGAGCCCTTTCCCCCAGTGGGTGGGCCTTCCAGAAGGAGACTAATTTAAGGAAGCTTAAGGGGAAGGAGATGCTCTTCCTTCCTCCCCCGGCTGCTGGTGCTTGTTCATGACTTGCACTCGCATCCTGCTCTCCTACCCTTCCTGGACATCGGAACCCAGTTTCCTTGGCCTCACATCGTGGTCTGAAGAGCAGTCGCTCCCCAGGGAGCCATCAGGCTTTCTGGGCTGGATTGGGACTGCTGCAGCCTCCAGCCATGTGGACTGAACAGCTACTGGTTTCTTCACCTGTGGGCCTACAGACTGCTATCATTGGACTGTTGTAAGGTATCCCAATAAATTCCCTTTTATTATAATCCGTTCTATCAACTCTGTTTCCTCTAGAGAACCCTGACTAATACACCAACTTTTCTCCAGATAATTTTTCCACCTCCATCTTTTTAAACTCAACATCAGTCCCCATTTTAACCTGTCTTATATTCCTCCCACTTCTAAGTAACCAAAATTCTAGTATATCCCATATTAGCCATGCTTGTTTATCCTCCACCACTTACTGAAGTCAAAGGAACCAGTGTTAACTCTCTGCTATTACATGGACATAGCAGGTGCATCCATCAGTTTTGGTTACTCCTGTTGTTAGTATGCTATTCTGCAAGTACTATAGAGACCATGATGGGCATGTTGAACTTCAAAACTGAACATCTAATTTCTGAACTACATGCTAAAGAATACAGCTGGTAAAACAAACAGAAAATCTAAGCAACCCAAACCATTCTACGGGAACACAGACAGCTAAGAAATGAAGTAAAAAATTTATAAAAATGGAATTCAAAAACAGAGATTGAAATGATGTGGAAAGAACCAAACTGAAAAGATGTTGGAAATGAAAAAGTAATAAATCAAATAAAAAAAACTCTGTGGAAAGCTTCACCAACAGAATGGACCATGTGAAGGATGGACTATCAGGGCTTGAAGACAAGGTAGAGAAAAGAGATCAGTTTTTCAAAATCAATAAGTTAAAAAATTACGAGTGAGCACAAGAGACATTTGCAACACCCCAAAAAGACCAAATTTACAAATAATGGGCAAAAAAGAACTTCAGACCAAAGGAATAGAGAGTATTTTCAGGAAAATTACAGAAGAAAATTTCCCAAGTCTAGGAAAAGAAGAGCCCACCCTGTTATAAGAGATGCATAACACCAATAGACAGGACCAGAAAAGAAACACCTCACGTCATATTATAGTTAAAACACTAGCTACACTGACACAGAAAAGGTACTGAAAGCTATAAGAGAGAAACAGCCAGTCACATCTAGAGGCAGGCACATCAGAATAACATTTGATTTTTTTTCCAATGGGAACTAAAACCCAAAAGGGCTTGAAATGATCATATGCCCACAGCTGTCAATGGAAAATATGGCACCATGTTTTATATTCTTATAAGAGAAGAAGAAAAAATATTTCCATGATAACAACAGGCAAGATGCACTTATGATCACCAAGACAGCTATAAAGAGGATACTAGAAGAAATATTATGGGCTGGAGAGGAGGTAAGAACATTTAAGAGGTCAGAGGAAAAATTGTAATTAATACTGGCACAGTTGTTACACAAATAAACACCAAGAAACCACCAAAAACCACAAAACTTCAACATGACCTGAATTAACCCACACCTTTGAATATTAACGCTGAATATTAATAGTATCAATTTCCCAATCAAAAGGCATAGATGAACAGATTAGATCAGAAAGCAAGACCCATCTTTTTGCTGTCTTCAAGAAAATTATCTATGAAAAACAGACAGTACCTTAGGGTAGAATGGATGGAAAAAGGAAAAAGGTATTCCAAGTGAAGAAAACCAAGAAAAGAGCAGGTGTTGCTGTTATAGTATCTGGCAAAATCGACTTAAAAAAAAAACTGGCAAAAAGAGACAAAGATAGCAACCTCATACTGATTAAGGGAACAAGCCACCACAAGGACATTTCAATCACACACACACACACACACACACACACACACACACACACACACACACACACACACAGAGTGGTGGTTTGATCCAAGTGTCCCCCATAAACTTGATGCATTCTGAATGCCTGAGGTTCTCTGTAGCAGCAATGAGAAGGTTAGCTAAAACATATACCCAACACAAGTACACACAGTTTCATAAAACAAATTCTACTAGGCATGAAGTCACAGATTAACCCCAACCCAATTTTCAACAAATGATGCTGTATCTGCATGTAAAATGATTTAACTAGACTTTTCTACATCACCCTGCATAAAAATCAACTTCAAACAGATCAAGGATTTCAACATAACACAGGAACTGAAATGGCTAGAGGAAAAAGTACAAGGTATACTTCAAGATACAGGCATAAGGAAGAACTTTCTGAATAGGACCCCAGTTGCCCAGAAAAAAAGGAAAACGAACAAATGGGATCTCATGAAAATCAATAGCTACTGTACAGCAAAGGAAACTCTCAACTGAGTTAAGTAGCAGCCTATTGAATGGGAGAAAAATCTTTATCATCTATACATCTGACAGAGGATTACTATCTAGAATATACAAAGAACTCAAAAAACTAAGCATCAAGCATTAAAACTACTTTGGGCTTCCAACTCACCCCAATCAAAATGGCCATCATCAGGACAACAATTGACAACAAATGCTGGTGAGCATATAGGACATAAGAGACATTTATTCACTGTTGATACACATATAAATGGATGCAGCCAGTATAGAAATCTTGGTGGAGGCTCCTTAAAATGTTAAAAAAAAAAAAGATAAGGCTGAGAGATGGCTCAGTGGTTAAAGGCACTTACTTGCAAAGCCTGCTGGTCTGGGTTCAGTATCCACAGTAAAGATTCACAAAGTGGTGCATGCATCTGGAATTTATTTACAGTAGCAAGAGACCATGGTACACCAACACTCCCTCTACTGCTCTCTCCTTGCAAATTAATAAACATATTTTTTAAATTTAGAAATCAAGCTACCATATGAATGAGCTATCCAACTCCTGGGTAGATACCCAAACGATTCTGTATCTTATCACAAGAAAACTTATTCATGTTTAGCTCTTCTCTCTACTTCCAGTAGCCAAGAAATGGAATTAGCCTCAGTGTCCATTAACTGATGAATTGATATTCATTACATATAAACAATCAAATTTTATTCGGATATAATGAAAAAAAAGAAATGATGAAATTTTCAGGGAAATGGAGAGAACTGGAAAAAATTATATTGACTGAGATAACTCAAGCTCCAAAAAGCGGTGAGGCAGTTGAGGAAAGAGGTCATAAGGAAGAAGAGAGTGGAGCCTGATTGATGCAGATACTGAGGTTAAGCAGGGATGACGGCTGGGAGTTGAGCTTATGGGAGAAGAGGGAGTGGAGGATGTGTTCACCAAAATTTAGAGATACTAAAAAGCCACAAGCTTACTATTTACTAAGCTTAATAAATATGTAAATAGAAATAATAATAATAATAATAGAATGAACAGAAGTACCCTGAAAAAAATGGATGCTTCTGCTCCTAGTAGCTATAGGCTATCAAACAATAACATCAGTGTTCTCAATGAGCTGTTGGTCAGGGAGCCTCTGGGGCTCACATAATAATACAAGCTATTGTCATGGCTTTCCATTGCTTACCAGGACTGAAGGTTAAGACCCTATTGCTGGAGACAGTATACCTGATGGGTGCAGAACATAGAGAAATCAAGCTTGAGCACGGTGGAAGCTTCTTTTCTGCTAGCTAGTTTTCATAATTCTGGGAGGTATGCTTCAGGCAGTTGGCAGAGAAAAATCATCAACAGTAGCACCCAGCAGGGAATCCTGCATTCTCTACTACTGACACATCAGCAAGATGTGCCCTCTGGTGCAATAGTGGTATGAACGTTATGGGGTAACCAACAGCAATATGAGAGGATTCCACAGGAGGGAATATAGCCTGGTACTGCAAACAAGGTCAAAAGCCCATAGCTGGTGAGAATGCAGACTCTAGGGAAGAACCTGCTATTGCTGTATTGTATGTGTTGTCAAAATGTCTCCTATTTTTTTCCAAATCCAAAGATCAGTTCTTCTCCCAATCTTGATTCAAAAAGCTATTTAGCAGAGCCAATAGAGCCCCATCAAACTGGGAGATGATTTTTGCCAGCTATAACTCAGACAGAGGCCTAATTTCTAGGATTTTATGATTTTGAACCCAATTTGGTTTAGCCTCATGCTTAAGCCATTC
>PVHP010003912.1:45000-75174 GCA_004024765.1 Zapus hudsonius | reverse complement strand
ATATCTCCCCTGGAGTTTATGACCTTCCTAGCCATAGGCTCTATGTTTTCAGTCTCAGTAGTCCCTCTTAGGAAGCTGGCCTCAAATCCAATTAAAAAGAAGTTGATTTTGCCAAGCAGATGCATCACTGTTGCACTAGTGTAGCCTGCAGATCCAGTTGCTAAATGAGATCCAAGCTACAGAGCACTTTTTTATCCTCTATGACTAGTTGGCAATGAGGAAGCTTCTAGCTCATCTCCAGCTTGATTTCTCAGTGTTCTGAAAAGGATGTGGTGTATTTAGCAATGGGTCTTACACACACACACACACACACACACACACACACACACACACACACACACACACACAATTTAATTTGTTTACAAAGAAGTAGGTTTCCATATGGCTTATTCTGAGCCCCTTTAGTTTGAATAACCCTCCTCTCTACCTTCTTCCTCCCCTGGCTCCACGTGGACCATTCCTCCCCTAGTTTCCCAAACCTACTTTTGTTTTCTTTCATCCAGTTTCTTGGTTAGGTTTGGTGTTTCTTACTTAGTTGCAGATGATCTGTAAAGACACGATTCTGACTCACTGTAAGATTTATAAATTTATGAGTGCTTGATTTGCACTCATAAATTCATAAATTTCACGATAATATTTCCAAGCATTGAGTTTTCTTAATACATCTTTGGTGTTGGGAAGGACATTATTAACCCATTCCTTTCCTAGATTATTCATTCACACTTCTTAATAAGTGTCCTCACCAAACTGTCCAGAACTTTCCAACCAGTGTTCTACTTTGATAAGTTGTGAAATCTCGTACAGTTTAAACAACTAGAATCATTTTGTGCTGTAAATCTATATGGCTTGGTTCTTAGTGAACATTTTTATCTGCAGAGTCGCTTAAGGGTCTTGCATCCTCGCAACCCTATGTAGCAGCGACATCTAGTGGCCATTGGCAGTTGTGTAGGCAGGTTTCTTTTCATTAATGCTTCAAGCCCCTTTCCCTGAAGACACTATTACCTGTTTTTTTTTTTTTTAAATACCAAAGACCATACTCTTTTATACCCAAACAAATACCTTTCGTTGGGTAATTGGTTATACTATGTAGATGAATTTTTAGCATTTTCGAAAATTTTGTTTTCAGAAGGCTGTTAGGACACACACTGATCCCATGTACAAAGCTTCCTACTGAGTGTCATTTTTGAAAATGCCTTTTCTGTAAGCCATTAAACATTTGCATCATAATTACATCTTTTGTGAGATCCTCCACTCTCAGAAGCAGTGTGAATTTTCATTTCTCTTCAAATGTGATGATAACCTTTAATACAGGGTCCCAGAACAGCTCATTCTAATACAAAACTCTATCTCTACCTTGGTAGTGACATCATGCATAATTCTAAATAGATACTAACATAAGAGTGCATTCTGGAAATTGTGGTTTTATAGGAGCTTGGTCAAACATTATTGTCATTTCACCATGAGACCATTGAATCCCGTTACTGAGATTTAAACATGCATCTTTCAGAGTCTTTTCTTGATCTAATAATGATATTGGTGCCGTGGTTTTTTTCTGTTTTTTAATGATTTTTATTATATCCAGTTTAGTTATAAAGTCTTGAGGACAAAAATTACAAAACTTTTTTATCCAGTTCGATTAGCAGAGCCTCAGATGGGACTCTTCATCAAATGATTAAGCCAGGGCTACTCTTAGGAGAAAAGCCCTGGGGAGTCAGAACAGGATGTGGGATCCACTTGAACAGAAATGTGCTTTATCTGGGCTAGCTTCAGTCAGATCTCCTGGGAGAGCCCTGGACCAATGCTATCCAATAAAAATACACCGCTCGGCATCTGATTAATGATCTCAATAAAAGTGTTTTCCATATTTCTTTAAACTTCTTAATTTTGGGGCAGTTTCCTTATGCTTGTTGCATTACATGATTATGACATTTTCAAGAACACAATCTAGTGATTTTATAAATTAATTTATAATTTGACTTGCCTGGTTGCTTCCATATGATTAGATTCAGTTTATACTTTACATAGGTTATATTTTACATTGTCCGTTTGATTAAATTAGAAGCATAATGTCTCTTTTTTCCCCTTTTTTATTCTTTTTTTACTTATTGATGTTAAGTTTAGCCATTTCGTTAAGGTAGTATAATTAGTTTATTCTGTATGTTGGTAACTTCAAATTATATAAAATCCTGATCCTGAATACATTCTCAGCCAATAGCATTTGCAAAACAAAATCAATTACTTTGGCCCAGTATGAATAATGATGACTAATGTAATTTCCCTTTAATGAAGTTTCACTGTTTTTACAAAGAAGTGTTTGTACCATCCTCTCTTTTAATAAAGCTATGGACTCTTGATACATATCAGAGACCACATAGCACCACAGTGTCTTTCTCTGCCAGGAGCTCTGTTTACACACAGTGCACTAAGTGAACAGAAATGTGTAGGTTTAATGACGTTTTCATTGAGGATTCTCTAATGTTGTTTGAAATACCCACTGACACCAGAGTTGTCAGAGTTGTGTGTCGTTGCTGAGGGGGCAGTGTCTTTGGATAGTCTCCCCCACCATGACTCTTACATTCTTTCTACCCCCTCTTCCTCTCAGTTCCCTGAGTCATGGTGAGTGAGTTTTAAGTCTGCTTTTATATTGAGATCTTAAGGGTCTCTGTGCTACTATTTTAGGTTGTGTTGGTGTCTGTCTCGCTGACTTATCCTGGGCTGACTGCTTGGCTGTGGTTATAGGTCACTTGCTTATCCTGCCACTCACTTAAAGGTTTCAATTGGGGCCTACATGATAGGCCTGGGGTGGTTCATCTCTTGCTGGGGTGTCAGCCATCCACCTGTGGCTCGTTGGTGGAGTTGGAATGATCACAACTCTCTTGCTGCCTTCTTTCAGAATACAAACAATCTCCATTGGTGAGGTCAGTATAGTTTAAATGAGATACATATTTCTATTTTGGCAAGATTCTATTGAGATTAGCCTCTCTATATTTCTCTGGTAATGTGAATTTCTCTTTGGAGCCCAAGTTTTTGGCTCCCTATTAGGACTTTTCCCTGGATCCCAATTCAAGTTAAGGGTTCCTTATCACATAGTGGATTTCTTGGCCAATTTAAACACTGTTGATTTACACCCCTCCCCAAGTTTTGGTGCCTCTATTGCACATGATCACTTATTGGCTCGCTGATCTCTCCCAGAAGGAAGTGTGTTTGGCCTTCTCCTCTCAACAGTCTGCATTTTATATCAGTGGTCTCTGCTTTTTCTAAATATCATTGAACAATTTCCCCTGGTAGCTTATGTAGCACCTTCCAGCACTGCACTTGCTACCATCTGGGGGATCTTTACAATTCTGGATCTTGCAGGGTCTCACAGAGACAGAATCCTGTCTTGTTTTGGAGACGTCATGGGTCTCTTTGATCAACAGGTTAGTGTGGGAAAGAACCAATGACTGGGACAGGGAGTTACAGGTCTGATCAATTTTTCATGGGGTTAGGCTTCCTCCCATTCTATTCATGGCTCCTCTTACCAGATGATGCCCACTTCTTCCTTGAGAGCTTACTGTATGAAAGTAAGGATGTTATGATTTCAATTCATTATTGGTTTAGCTTATTGAATAGGACCCTCTAGTTACCCTTCCCCATTCCTTCGACCTCTTTCACTGTTTCTCATTTCCCCTGACAGGTTAGCTTAGAGTTTAAGTTTATCCTGGTTACGAACTGCATATGAGGGAGAATATGCAGTATTGCAGTCAGTATTCTAGTTGCTGCACAGAAAGAACCCAAGCTGCTTGTGGAGGAATGGGTTTATTACACTTACAGACTCCAGGGGAGACTCCATCCTGGCAGGGAAAATGATGGCATGAGCAGAGGTGTGGATATCACCTCTACCACAGCACTACAAACAGCATCAGGAAGGTGTGCCAAACACTGGCAAGGGGAAGCTGGCTTAAAATTATATTTAGCCTGGCTAGTTCTTCACTGTTGGAATTCTTTTTTTTTTCTTTCTTTTTTTTCTCTTTATTGTCCATAATGAGTTACATTGTTTAGTGGGACAACCATGAATTGTTATACCCAATTCCCCGTTGCCCCCCTTCCCCATCCCCAGTCAGCTGGATATCCTCCTCCATGGGCCGTCTGTATCAGTCTTTGTGGTAGGGGACCATGGATAGCCCAGTCTTCAGCAGGGTTCTCATGACCCAAGTGTGTTGTTACTGAGGGTTGCCAAGTCTCTGATATTCTCCCCCACCATGGCTCTCACAATTTTTCCGCCCCCTCTTCCACTCAGTTCCCTGAGTCATGGTGGGTGAGTATTGAGGCTGCTTTGGTGTTGTGAGTTTAGGGTTTTTTGTGTCGAGATCGTTGGTGTCTGTCACACTGGCTTATCCTGTGTTGATTGAATGGCTATGGCTGTGGGTCCCTTGTTCATCCAATCATTCTCTGTGGGGTTCCATATGAATCCTTCCCCGTATGACTGTGGTGGTTCATCTCATGCCAGGATCTCAGTTTCCTGCCTGCAATCGGTTGGTAGGGTTATATGGGCCACAGCTCCCTCGCTGTATCCTGAAAAATACAAACACAATCTCCATCAGAGAATGAGGTCAGTATCGGTTAACAAATATACAGCAATCTGGATTACCTAGCTTCTATTTTCAAAAGCCTCCCCGGCAGTCACTCGCATAGTGCATCTTTTCTTGGGAGCCCACTGTTGGAATTCTTATTGGAATGTAATTGGAAAATTTGTTGTATGCATAATTTTTGTCATCCAGTCTTGATCTGATAAGCTATGTGACTTAGAACTTATTAATATATTCTCTCTGTCTCTTGTCTCTCTGTCTATCTCTGTCTCTTATCTCTCTCTTGTCTCATGTAGCACTGGCTCATCATAAACTCAGTCCGTAGCAGAGCATGGCCTTGAACACCTAAACTTCCTGCTTCTACCTTCCAAGGCCGAAGGTGTGCTACAACACCCAGGTAGTATTAATATGCTCTACTGACTAATTTGGGATCCTTATGGGGAAAAACAAACACTACCAATTTTGGATTGTGGAGGTTTTAAGGTGCCTGAACAATCTTTTGATGCTCCAGTTATGGGTTGTGGAATTAGGTCTTCCTGAATCTCAGCCTTGTTTGTCACTGTTTCTTAAGAACAGGATGGGACTTGCTTCTTAAGAATAGTATGCGTCAGAAAGGAAAGTGCCTACCCTCTTGGACTGTGTTACAAAAGTCCATATGACTTCCTCCTACTGATCTCAGGACCCTTGTTATAAAAAGAATAGCTATGGCTTAAGAAATCGAATACCCTGAGATCTGCAGCCTGTGAAGATGTGTAGACCACACAGAAAGGCAATGTGTAGATGTTGAAGTCTCATGGGACAGGGCTGAGCCAACTGGAACTGATCACTAGACATGCACATGAAGATAATTCCGGAAGATGCTCCAGCTATCTAGTTATCCTCAGTTGCCACATCACCCTGGCCAAGGCTACAGAAATGGAGAAGGAAAGACAGAACACCCACAGTGCCTAATTCTGCAAACAGAACAAGTCATGGCTGTACATCATCCAAGAGATTAATTAGTTACAAAACATCTGTGAGCAGAGCACAGTCCTGAAAGTCGACTCATAAAACTTTGGAGTGCAGTCCATCAGGGCTAAAGCTGGGCTTTCTGGCCGACATTGGATAGGTGTCCTCTAGGAGAAGAGCATGGGACTCATTGGCCATGGGGTTTGCAGAGAGCACAGAGAATGAAACACTAGGCAGGCATATGCTTCCCCTCCTCTGAGGCCAGAAGAGACTTTCCCTCAATGCCTCATTCAGGTCTTGTCAGTTCCTCCCCTCAGATCTGGGAGAGAAGGGAGTGGAAGTGACATACTTTTAGAAATTGGAGAAGAAACAAGATGTGCTTGATTAAACTCACATCCTTCTGTTTCCTTTTTGGGTACCACTCTGAACACACCATATTCTATGGTTCAGAGGCTTACCTCATGTAGGCAAAACATGTGATATTGTTCTAGCTCCTTCTGTTCCTAGTACTATCTATGCTGACTGACCCAGCACACCACACACCATAACTTTATGGTACTTTTTTACAGTTTAGTTTATGAGTAGTCACATGCTTTATCATTCAACAGCCTCCTTCTTAAGATATTTTTAATTAGGTTCAGGGCTCAGGTGGGGATTTGGGGTATCATTTATTAATGCTGTGGCATGAATGTATGGTCCAGAGTTTATGAATTAGAAACTGGATCTCAAGTTCCATATATGTTTAATGTTCTTATTACAGGAAGGACAGAGGGAGAGGTAAAGAGAAAGAGGGAGGAAGGCAGAAAATGAGAGGGGGCAGAGTATAAAAGCAAGTTTAGAGTTTTTTGGCTCCCTAACATTTAGCCTGTCTTACTATTTTACATTATATCAGATGGTCCTGCAGGAAGGCACTTCCTAGATTCATAACCATAGCTTTTAGATTCCAAAAGCCTCCAGAATTGTAACAGAGAAATAATTTTTATTTCTTTATAAATTACCTAGTCTCCTATATTCATATATTATGGCAACATAAACAGACCAAGATATTGGACCACCTTAAATTGATAGGAAAATTCCTCTGTATTAGACACTCATTTATATTATGTACCTTGTCATGTGATTTATCTTACTAGAGTACAGACTAGTCATTTAATGTTACTACTAACCTACAGTATATTAAAATACATATACAGTCTTTAACATTTTGTTCAAGTCCTTACAAATTGACTCCAGATGTGTGCTTGGAAACCAATATGTTAACATATTGCTACCACATTGAGTGCTTATTACATAAAACCTAAAGTTTGCATAGTTTTAGGCCCTTTTTATCACCCTTAATTTTAAATACAGTCCATCATATGAAAGGTGAGGAAACATTTACTCACTAAGAAAATAAACAACAACAACAACAACAACAAACCAAAGAGTTCCAATGCTTTCAGATGGGAATGCTTTTCTATCAGAAAGAAATTTCAAGGAACTCTTTGCAGTTTTATTAGCTTTTATTGAGAAAGGAAAGTGGTTTGTTACCCAGTGTTCTACACACACACACACACACACACACACACACACACACACACACACACACACCTTTTAGAAGCAAAAATGTTCAAAACATTTGCATTTCAGTCTGGTCAGATTACCTTGAGGCAAATGGTCTTCCCCTATTAAAGTTATTTTAACTAGGCAGCTGTTTATACATTTATGATTTCAATTATAGGCATTTCCAACATCAATGGTAAATATAACCTAGTACAGAATCAAAGGTAAGGAATGGTAAAATCAAATTCTGTGATTTCACCCAAAGAGTCAAGTCTCTTCCGCTCCAACTTTGAATCCATTAGCTTGTCCATTCAAAGCCTACCTGCCAGATCCTTGTACATATGCTAGTACTGTGCATCTGAACGAAGACAGGCTGATTTATTGTTCTGAAACCTTTCTTATTGGCAGCTCAAAGGTGAAGTGGAGAGCTGGACAGCATGCAGAGCAAAAGCAGCTCTTTTGGACAGAACCCCACTCAGTGCCACATTCTTAGAATGTGGGGCACAAATTGTCTGCAGCTGTGAGTCACTATTCACATATAAGCAATCGCTGAAATTTTACTTTCTGACCCAAACTGTCAGTGTTGGCTCTGTCCATCCATCCCATGGCCAACTTTCCATTCTGCCTTGTACTTCCTCATCTGGGGCAAAATCTAGACTCTTAAGATCCCAAATAATTTTAGTTCTTAAATTTGTAAAAATAAACTCAAGCTATTTAATAAGTCATTTTCATTAACATATGTATATCCCTTGATGAATGGATGAAATCATCAAATGTTGGTTATCAGTTGATTTGGGAATAATTTCTTAGATAGGCTAACATTATGAGTATGGCCAGGTTTTTCTTGATTATTTCAAACACAGTAATTAAAATAAGAGCTTTCATATTTTCTTTGGGAAATCTATCTGTTAGCCATTGCCAGAGCTTTCTGTAGCTTCACAGAAAATTTTCAGAGAAAATATCATGAAGATAGAAAATATTTTTAAAAGCAAGAAAATTGGTGTGCTTCTGGGTGGGGGGAGAATCAAAGTGGTAAATAGTAAGAGAGAAATTAAAAATAAGTGTTAGCCAAGTCTGTTCTTCCTTCTTTTATTCTCTCCTTCCCTCCCCCATCTTCTTCCTCTTTTCTTCCTATACATTCCTTCCCTTCCTTCCCTTCATTCCTCTTATAATCTTCCTTTCTTCCTTTTCTTTCTTTCTGGCTGGCTTACACCTCCCTTGTCCTGGAACTCCTGATCTTCCTGTTTCAGTGTCTAGATCATTGGAGTGATCATTGTGCACGACCACAACTGGTAATGTCATCAAATTTCATATGAACCAGGAAAAGTGCACACATTACAAGATAAGGTACCATTCAGCACCAGCCCACACTCAAAAACTATTCTATGAGCCATAAAGACCTTTGTCCATGGGTTAGTTTCATTCTTGTAAGTAAGCTCTTCAAAGCAGGAAAGGAACAATTTCAAGATGAAGGATTCAGACTGGATGTCTTCAATTCTAAAGCTGGCTCATGAGTGTTAGGAAGCATCTACATCTGTGAATAATTTGAACTCTAAACTGGGTGAAATACAAGGACCATTGGACAGCAGCCAGGGAATAAGAGGAGGTTAATTTAATATGTCCTAAAGAATCCAAGAAATTAGTTTACTACATATTTGGCAATAAGAAGATAAATTTTATTGAAAATAAGGGTTTTTAAAGTTAATTTTATACCTTCATTTTTACCATAGCACTTTTATTTAAAGTACACACTGGAATTTCTAAAAATATGTGACAAAGCTCCTTGTTGTATAGCATCCTGATATATATTCATCTTAATTCTAAATCAATAATGAATGATATTATATACAGCTATGCTTACAAGAATTTTATTCCTTAAAACTATTTTTCTCCTTAATAGAAGACATGACCTTTAAATTTACAAAATGCAAAACATATTACTCATTGGTTATAACTGCAGGTGAATATGATGAGGTATATAAACATCTGTTAATTTATAATTATGGAATATAAGCATTTTTCTGACACTAAGATTGTTTGATTTGCACAAAACCACAGCAGTTTACTATAAATATTCCTCCTTTAACAAAATAACAATAGTAACAAAATTAATCAAATCAAATATGATATACGCCAATTCTGTCACAAAGTTTGCCCCAATTTGATATTTCTGGTGTTCTTCAGAGCTATACAAATGGATTATCTTTCTTCTCAGGACTCTGCCCAACTCAAAAGATTTCTGCTTTACTTTCTTTCCTAAATAAATCTTGCTTTACTGTCCTTCAATTAAAACAAAGAACTACATGGTGGCCAGTTGTGAGGGTCCATGGGCCAAAGCCCCCATTAACTAAGTCTGTGCATTCGCCTGTATCAGTGCCTGAGTTATTCTCAAAACACAGAGCCACAGTTACATGCTCTTGACTAATGCTCTTGGGATAAAGCAGGCTGATTCCTCCTTGATTTCTAACTTTTATTCCCTGCTTGCACAAAAAACTTTAGTTTCTTTACAGTCCAGAAGTTTATTTTTCATTATTATTTCAGCTACTTCAAATTCTTTCACTGGAAGATCATTTAATGATCTCCTACATATAATTGATAAGTGATGTGAGTGAGAAGTGTTCAGCTTTCATTTGTTTTCTTAGTAAACATTACAGATTTAAAGAGGAACAGGTCTATGGCTATTAGGTCAATTCTTCTTTTTAAATAAACCTAAGTCACAAACAAACAATAAGTCCCTGTTATTTGAGAAAATTCCCTTACTCAATCACTCAATCATTAAAACATGTTTTTATGTTAAAACTGTGCAAATCTCCAATCCATAACTGATGGAGTGAATTATATGCTTGTTCAAAGTGTTTTTATTCCACACCAAGTGCCAAGCAAATGTTCTGGACCCAGAGCCTGGGAATAACTCTGGAGGAACTCACAGGGTTGGGGAAACAAGAGTTTAGTCAAAATAATTTCTAGTTCTATCTTTCAGTGCATCCTTTCCAATTCTCTCAGTACAATAACTACAAAAGAGAAAACTCTCAAAGGCATCACAAGGAAAGTTGAGTAAAGAGTTCCAAAAGTTGGGGAATATTGGTGATCATAAAGAAGGTAGCATAAGCATATGAAAATGAGCCTTCAACCCCCTGGCTTAGTTTAACTTTGAATAGGAAAAAAATCCAAGAATATTTTATGTGTTTCTGTTTAATGACACTTCTATCCATATAGTGGACAGCTGTCCTTAGGCTCACAGGCTCACAGGTAAGCAGTGAATGAAAATGCCAAAAGCTTACTCTGGCAGGAAATGTTTGTGTACAGCATGTTTTTGTCTGCATTTAGGCTTGTGAGCCAATAGTGTGACAGGAAATCGTGAGAAGTGTGCCCTCACTGGAGAATGATTAAGGACTTGATGACAGGAGATTTAGTGGCAGTGTGTGCTGATAATTACAGTTTTATGTCACATTCTTTGGCTAGGCTACTTATTTCAAGTATTTGTGAGGGACAACCTAGGTCATTACACTTTACTATAGGTCAGAATTCATCAGAAGGACCTGGTATTTCCTTATCTCTCCCCGCTAGGGAGTCTTTCCACTCCCTTCCTATAGAATTCCAAACTTCCTGACTCCGGTCTTCTGGCATCCATAGTAAACTATCTAAACCAGCCCACCTATCCACAGGGCTTGAAACACCTGAAAACCAGGTCCTCCTCACATATCCACTGCTCATAAAAACCCAGATCTGAGTCTGTAGGTGGACTTCTCAAACACCCTCGCCCTCCTGCCTCTCTGGACAAGAGCTCCACCTGGCCTCCTTCACTATGTTTTAGGCTTAAGCCCTCCTTCTCTTTTTCCTCCTAATGTTCTAAGTTACAATAAAATCTTTCTGAACCTTATCCTCTTGTCTGTAAATTTCTTTCTCTGAATTCATAGGACAAAGATCCAAGAACACCCCAAATTTTCTGTGGATTAGCATACAAAGATCACAAATTCCTGTATATATTTGACCACTCTGGGTATTTCTTACAATTTCATATAAAAGGGAATCATATAACATGTTGTCTTATTTTAGTGTCTCTGTTCACATACCATAATCTCACCAAGTTTCCTCTTTATAACAACATATGTCAGGATTATGCTTATTGGTGGATTATTTCCTGTTGTACAAGTAGAAAAAATTGTTTATTCTTTCACCACTTAATAGGCATTGAGGTGTTTTCATTTTTGGCTACTAGCAGTAATGCTGCTTTAAAGGTATAATAATTTTCATGCATGTAGATATGTTTTTTTTTTTTTTTTTGGTTTTTCGAGGTAGGGTCTCGCTCTAGCCCAGGCTGACCTGGAATTCACTCTGTAGTCTCAGGTTGGCCTTGAACTCACGGCAATCCTCGTACCTCTGCCTCCCGAGTGCTGGGATTAAAGGCGTGAGCCACCACGCCCGGCTTAGATATGTTTTTTAATGTTGATACAATTTCTTTTTTTTGAGTTTTGACAAAATTTATTGGTATTTTAGTAAAGTAAAGACATTCATTTCAGTAGTTTCTCTCTCCTCAACTTGACCTTAGGTTAACATTTCATTTGGGTCAAGTAAATAATATGTAGGACAGATATGTTACAAACAGTAAATGGACAAAATGAATAGTTTACAGAAAAGTTAAATTTATGTATCTTGATATAATTAACTCCTGTAAGAACTAGTAGTGCTATGTACATTTCCACTTGGGGCTTACTCTAAACTTCAACGTAAGTGAACAGGTCTCCACCAGCTGCTTTTCAGGACTTACCTAGGAAAGGAGCCTAGCAAGTCGTCACTGCTAATCAAATTCTCAGAAGCTGCCTCTAAATTGAGCATTGTAGTTATTAAGGGAATCATTCCATTTCTTGTGTCTGTAACCATGTATTTCAAGATGTTTTTAAGTGACACGTTAGGGAAAAATAGTCCATATACAATACAAAACAAACATCCTACAGTACACAAATCTTACAGAGTTTATGTGGTGAGATTCCATAAAATATGTTTGAAGATGCATCTTATTTCCTTCTATTTCAGTATTTAGAATGTGCTTTTGAGGCCATTGGGCAGTACTTACAATAAGCCAGTTAAGGGAACTTGTAGAGTGAGTTAACTGAAGCGGGACCTAACGGTGAGTCACAGAAAGTGCACCTTCTCCATCTCCTGTCTTCATACACTGTTACACTTTTTTTTTATATTTAAACCTTTATAAAATGAAAACCAGTCAAAGACCTAAAGCAGTATACACATTTAAATTTTTGGTGGTGGTTTGTATTTTAAAAGAAACAGCTTCCTAGGCTCTGCCTCAAATTTTGGTGGAAATGCTTACAGGAACTGGGAACCACAGCCTAGATAAGTATATTCCAAATACTGACTCACTTTGGTAGCAAATGTCGCTCTGTGATGACACATGAAGGTAGAGAAGGTCCATTAAAGTAAAGGTGGGTTTCAAATATATTTCACATAATTTTTTTTGAGCTAGGGTCTCACTCTAGCTCAGGCTGACCTAGAATTCACTATGTAGTCTCAGGGTGGCCTTGAACTCACAGTGATCGTCCTACTTCTGCCTCCCAAGTGCTGGGATTAAAGGCGTACGCCACCATGCCCGGCAAAATTGTTTTAAAATTTGGTTTTTAAAGAGCTAAGCATCTGGGACTGGAGAGATGGCTCAGCAGTTAAGGCACTTGCCTCCAGTGCCTAAGGCCCCGGGTTCAATTCCCCAGGACCCACATAAGCCAGACCCACAAGGTGGTGGCCCTGGTGTGCTCTCTCTCTCTCTCTCTGTATCTGCTTGAAAATGAATAAAATATTTTAAAAAAAAAGAGCTAAGCATCTGTATCCACTGATAGCAATGCAATGTGTAATACAATGACTTGAAACAAACAAAACAGAAAATGCCCATAAGATAAGAAAAAAAAGGTCTCATTTCTCTGAATTTAACATTTTCTTTACAATACTCCCTCTCTCTATAAGGCTGTTCCTGGGAGCCAGACAGTTTAGGAAATGAGGGTGAAGTTAGGCGAGTCACTGCAATTTTAAACAATTACTTTTTGCTTCCCCTTAATGTGCTAATAGTTGTATCTAAAAAATATGCAATTCTTAAAAAGGTACCATTTCTGATTTCTTTATTATCTTTAGCCTTTGGAAACTAATCACATGAAACTACAAAGTTAGCAAATGTCTTGAAATCTGTATACGAAACATAAATTACCTCTAATTTCAAACTCTCATTTATCAGTTTGCCACTCAATCTTTAAATGAAAAAGAAAAAAAAGGGGGGGGGGAGGCTCCAAAGATAGTTGACCATTCTTTTAAAAAAGGAAATGGTTCCTTTTAACTTTACCCCACCCCCAGTTTCAAACACATCGTTTTAACTGTCTTGCTCATGGACATTTCCAAGATGAGATTTTATATTTCGTTCCCACAGTTTCTGGTTATCAGAAAAGTCATGCTTCCCTCATTGAAGGAGACTGGTCAGGCTGATGTTGGCGTCTCTCTTCCAATATCTTCATCCTCATCTTTGCTTCTGGGGGCATTTCTTCCAGTTCACTGTCCTCATCTTCAAGTTGGCCCACTAAATAATGTAACTCATTATGGACAATAAATAAAAAAAGCTGCTGCTACTGAAGGGTTTTCGGAGGCTGAGTTGGACCGGTTTCCTCAGGCTTCCTTGATCCCAGTTGGATGGATCTGGCCGAGGCTTTCTTTGTCGTCTGACTACCTATGGCAAATCCAAACTTGGAGACCTTGGTGGGCTTTGCGGGGAGGTCTGCAGCTGCTTCTGCGGCTGATGGCTTCTCGGCGCTGCGACTGGCACTTTCCCCTCCAAGACTCAAAAGGCTCCAGCGCTGCGGCTTCCCAGGCAGCTCCTCTCCCGCCTTCCGGTCCACCATCGTCCCGCAGACGACATCACGGGCCGCCCAGCCACCACCGACTCCCCGCGGGCTGGGAAGCTGCGGCCTAGAGCGACCAGGCAGAAACGGACATGACGTCAGCGGAAACGGACGTGACGTCAGCGGCCAGCCTAGTCTGGAGGAAGCTCCGATACAATTTCAATACAACTCATTTTACTAGTGTGCACAGTCGTTAGACCATATTTATTCCTCTCAGAAATATGTGAAAATTTCAAGTTGGCCACATCGTCGCCAAATCTTACTGTTTCTTTTGTGTCTTTTGATTGGCGCCATCTCAGTGGTGCAAAGTAATATCACGTTTTTCCTTCAATTTACATTCCTAATAACTAATATCACCTTATTTTCAAGTCTATGTTAGCTCTTTCCAAATCTCTTTCTGTACGAGTAAAATTGGTGGATCTCGTAGTTTCTTCCAGCATTTTTTAAATGTATTTCTCACCCCAGAAATTCCTATTCTATGAATAAACAGACACTGTGTGGCTCAGAAATCTGTTAAGGTTCCCATGCTAGGTCATAATATGTTTTGGAGAGACTTAGATCAGAGTCAGACAGTGACATAATAGTAATTCCACCAGGTGAACAAAAAGTGGGCAATGCCTGATAGACCTTCCTAAGACACAAGCTCTCTCAAATGAGGATTAACAAGCCCATTATGTCAGCCCATACTTTATAGTAAAAGAATAGCAATGCAGATTAGTGCAAGTGAGGATTCATAAGGAGAGATAAACATAATTTATCTCTCTACTGATAGGGATTAGGAGCAAGCTAGCTTTTTTCCCTGATAGGCATTTAGCTGGGGACTGGCCTATAGAAGCATGGGTGCCACCATGCCTTTCTTTACAGGACAGAAACATGCACCTGAGCCATCTCATCCCAGATGGCTTAGAATAATTGCCTAATCCCTCCTCAGCAACTGTGACATTCCTGCCTCTTCCCCATTTCACAGGCTTAGCCCCTGTTGCAGTCAGCTTTGTAGTTGCTGTGCAGAAAGAACCCAAGCAAAAGTGGTTTGTGGAGGAAAGGGTTAATTAGGCTTATGGACTGGAGGGGAGACTCCATCCTGGCAGGAAAAATGATGTCATGAGCAGAGGGTGGATATCACCTCCATCACAGCACTGGAAATAGCGGCATGAAGGTGTGCCAAACTCTGGCAAGGGGAAGCTTGTTTATAATCCCCATAAGCCCACCCCCAACAACACAGCTCCATCGAGTTTGTAAAATCTAAACTGCCATCAGATGACAATTGATTATCCAGAACACATTCATTTGTTTGTGGGGGACACCTGGATCAAACTTGGCAGCCCCTATGAGTGGGGCTTCCCGAGTCAGTGTTCCTCTTGGACCCACTAAATAATCAGGTTTCTCCCTACTCCCCCCTTGAGCCTGATGATGTTCATTCTAATTAGATGTCTACTTCATATAAATGGGCCTGAGACATGTATGCTATTTCTCCTTTCTTCTCTTCCCTTTTTCCATTCTTCCCTTCTACAGAGGCTTCTTCCCTGGAGACCTTTCCCTCTGTGAAGGAAATTTCCCTGGTCTTTCCCCTGCCCAGCCTGGGGCTTGGGCTCTTTCCTGCTTTGTTTGCCCATGTATCTTATTGTTCCTTAAAATAACTCCCATAAAAGCCCCCCTCTCTGAGTTCATGTTTTTAACTTGTCTATAACTTGGAGAAGGACCTAAAATTGGGGTTCAATGTTCTAGAGGTAACTTGCATCTTTATGAATTGGAAACCTGGGGTGTGGTGGTTTGAATCTGATACCCTCCCATAAATTTATGTGTTCTTAATGTTTGCTTCCCAGCTGGTAGCAATTTAGGAGGTGAAACATTGCTGGAGGAGGTTTATTGCTCAGAATAGACCCTGAAGTTTATTAGCCCCTAGTTTGCCAGTCTTAGCTTGGCTCACTCTCCTGCTTTTGTTGTCCACCTGATGTTGGCAGTGAGGTGATGTCTAGCCTCTGTCCAGACCTGTTTTTCCCTGCCATCATGGAGCTTACTTTTGACACTGTAAGCCAAAATAAATACTCCCTCCCATTAGCTGCTTGTGGTCATTTATCTCAGTAATGAAGGTAACTGCAACTTGGAGGAACTGCAATCTTGGATCACTACCTATATGTCATCTGCAGTAGTTAGCTAACACTATCTTTAAAGCACTAAAGAAAATGGTCACACAAATACATGTAGTCCTCCTGTGTTATTTGTGTTTTCTGGCCTTTAAAAAAATCTATGACTTATATATTTCATGTTCAAACAAAAACACATTTTATTTCTCAGAAAATTAAAGGAAAATGAGTCGGTATAGATGGAGAAAAATTTGGACATATTTTGCCTTGCTACTCAAGACTGATATCATTTGTTTACAGAGTGCTCCTTGAAGTCAAAATTCCTGTGATAACCTCCAAGGGCCAATGTTGGAGGACACTAGATATGAGATGTTTCCAAGTGGGCAGGCATCCAAGCTCTCCTATGAGCATCCATAAAGAAGATTCACTTTCTGGCATAAATGGTTTCTGTATAGTTTTATTGAAAATATCACTCCATTATTTTTCAAAGGTTTGAAGATTTCTGAAGATGAAGACATTATCTGAGCTTGTGTTGTCAAAATATTATTATGTGATTATTTTATTACTTTGTAAATTACCTATAACTTATTTAGGTTTTGCCTGTATAATGAATTGGAGAATAAATAAAAGAAAAAATAAGCTATAGCTGGATAGTTTAAAAGTTTTTTTAAATTATGGCCTATTGCTGAATTTCTTTAGGCTCAGCTTCTCTCTCTTCTCTGGAGGCTGAGACAGAAGCATTATAGGTTTAAGGCCTATCTGGGCTACAGAGCAAGTTCAAGGCCAGGGAGACCCTATCTCAAAACATTAAAAAATATACATTGGGGTATACCTAAGAGCTACAATCCTTGCCTGGCATAAATGATGGCATAGGTTTTATCCCCAGTATCACACACAAACAAAAAATGTTTATGTAATAACACGTATTGCCAAGTACTAGGGAACATTTTAACTACAATGATATGACATATTGATTTTGATTTTAAAAGCTGATAGATACAAATAGACCTTGAGGTTTGGAGAGTTTCTAGGAATCATCAGAAAAAGCGAAGCTTTTTTCTTCTACATTTCTAAAAACTACATTTCTTAAAGATGTCTGTGTTGAAACTGACTGAGGTCTTAACAGCCTCATGATGAACACCATTAACCCTATGGAGGAGTGCCTTCAGTGGAATGGGGTGCGAGAGAGGGGATACAAATATATAACTGATAAAAATGTAATTAAAATAAATATATAAATAATATAAAATGACAGATAGAAAATAAAGATGTCTGTGTTAAAATAGTTTATTGTATTACCAACAACATTTTTTCACTGGTTTTAGATAAAAATAAATGTCTAGTCCTGTGTTCTACTAGTCTAAAAAAAAAACATAATCACTGTTATGGCTTGAATGTGAAATGCACCCAACCACAGGCTCATGATCCCCAGCTAGTGGCCTGTTTTGGAGGGGTTGTGTGAACTTTGGGACTGTGGCCAGGCCATCAGAGGCAGGTCTTGTAGGTGATGCCTTTTTCTGGTTTCAGCCTGAGCTTTGTGCTGTCTAATACTCCAGATTTGAGTAGTTTTCTGGCTTGTACTTCTATGTTACTGTACATTCCTTTACACCAAATGGACAGTACTTTCTGAAACCATCTGTCAACATGAAATACTCTTTCCTGAGCTTATCTGCAAGCATTTGCTCAAAGAATTGAGAAATGTAGCTAACTACAAATATTGATGAAGTCAAGTATATAATTTATAGCAGGTAATAATTCAAGGCAAAGAATAAACATTGGTATCTTAGAAGTTGGTTTAAATTTTATTCATAGCAAATTATACGTTTAAATACATTTATTTTGTTATATTTTATTGTTTTGTTCATATCCAGGATATATGGCTGAAAGTTTTCAACCTATTTTTATGTAAGAAAAAGACATTGTATTTTCTTCTTTAGAATATTAGGTAATTCACTTTTATAGGAACAAAAATGGTATTAGTCAAAAGTAATGTAAAAGGAAACTCATTTTCAACAGTGAACATTTACCCACATGCCTTAGAAAGAATTGGCTTACATTTCTATCAAAAATGTTTATTAATATTAGTAGAAAATTATGCAATGAGGAAGATTAGTTATGTCTTATAAGAGATTATATCACCAGGGCTAAACAAGTGATTATAATTATGACATTCAGATATGATATATGCTTTCTAAATCAACTTAGTAAATGTATTTCTGTTTAAATTGAATTCTACTTTTTAAGTGTGTGGATAATCTTTTACTAGTGAAGCCAAGTTAATTTACAATTTCATATAGTTACTGTACAGTATAAAAGCTAATTTCACTAAGAGAGTATATTGGTGATAAGTCTTATTCTGTGAGAAAAATTTATTTATATTATTATCCAAGGCGGTTTCTGTTTTGTCTTATTTTTATTGTGATCAGGAAATTAATATACCCAGTAACATTAGCTATAGTACAATAAGACCAATGCCTTTTATTAGAAGTGGGTTTTGTAATGTTTCTGGCTTTATTTCAATAGTTTCTGACACTTTAATGCCTATGGTCTACTTAAATGTGTGAGTAGAATGCAGTGTTTGTGTGTGTATATATGTGCGTGGAGAGGAAGAGTGGGGGAGAGAGAGAGGAGAGGGAAAGGGGAGAGAAAGATTTCATGGCATTTAATGGTTTAGTAAGATAAACTTTAAAGATTATCTAATTTCCTGTCTTTAAGAAAAGTAAAGCTTGAGCACAGGTTCAATATACCCAAGTCTCCAAATTTGACAGCTGACAACTTATAAACCTAAGTAACAACAAAAACTAGTCTCATCTTCCTAGTCCTGAGCCCTGTAAATGTTGGAGTAAATTGAAAGTAGCTTTGTTCCTCAGAGGACACTGAGAAATGCCTGGGAATAATTGTGTTCCTCACAACTGGATGATGTTGGCACTCTTTACTCTCTCATCTTGTAAAAATAGAGAAAAAAACATTGTTAGGTGAAAGTTAAAAACCACTGTGATAGTTAAGTTTAATTTGTCAATGACCTGTGTAATAATCCACAGTAATCTTGAGTGGGTCTCTAAATTTGCCTGCAGAAAGGATTGACAAAATCCTTTTGGGATTTCGGAGAAGGGAGGAGGTCCCTTCTCCAGAGTGAACCCTTCCCCCCCAGTAGGTGGGTCTTACAGAAGGGGACTAGATATAAGGAAGCTTGAGGGGAAGGAAGTTCTTCTTCCTTCCTCCCCCGGCTGCTGATGCTTGTTTGTGACTTGCTCTGGCATCCTGCTCTCCTACCCTTCCTGGACATTAGAACCCGGTTACCTCCGCCTCACATCTTGTACTTGAAAAGCCACCCCTCCTCAGGGAGCCACCAGGCCTTCTTGCCTGGGTTGGGACTGCTGAGGCCTCCAGCCATGTGAACTGAACAGCTACTGGTTCCTTTACCAAAGGGCTTGCAGATGCTATTGTCGGACTGTCATAAGCTACCCCAATAAATTCCCTTTTACTATAATCCATTCTATCAACTCCGTTTCCTCTAAAGAATCCTGACTAATACAACTACCTCACAGCTTTTCAACATTTTAAATATTTGTATTTCCTACTATCCTCATGGTTCTGATCGATTTGGGCTCTCACTGGTGAACATTTAATCAGATTGTTGGAAATACAGAACTTAAGTCGGATAAACTTCTGTGAGAAGAACGTATATATTTGGGGATCATGTGCATATTAGTTTGCTAGAGCTGTGGGAAAAAATAA
This sequence comes from Zapus hudsonius, assembly GCA_004024765.1. Taxonomy (NCBI): domain Eukaryota; kingdom Metazoa; phylum Chordata; class Mammalia; order Rodentia; family Dipodidae; genus Zapus; species Zapus hudsonius. Next base: position 55,404 of record PVHP010003912.1, on the reverse strand, counting down.
TGAAACTTCAAAGAATTGTACATTTTTTCCCTCAATGTGGCACAAAGTATTGGACATTTTTCTCCTCAAGATTTTGGAGGGTAGAAGTCAAAAATCAAGGTGTAAGGAAGATCATATGGTCTCTGAAGGCCTTAGACAGGGGTTCTTTGTGCCTTATCCTATCTTCCAGTGTTTGATGAAAGTGCTCTGCCTATGCCACGCCCAGGCACTAGGCCCTATATGACTGTCTAAATTTCCTTCATATAAGGATACCACTGATAGAATTAGACCTACCTTATTCTCAATTTGATTATAAGTAATAAAGGCAGGGTTTGGACAATATAATATAAGCAAGATTAAAAATATATATATGACCCCCAAAAGAATTATTGTATTAGTTTTATTGCATTAGTTACGGTTCTCTAGAGAAGGAGAACCAAGAGAATAAATAGATTTTGGAAAGGGGAATTATTAGATCTAATCTAATAATTCAGGATGGGCTGTCCAACAGTAGCTGTCTATAGGCTAGAGAACCCAGTAACTACCCAGTCCACAAGGCTGGGTGCCTCAGTAGTACCAATCTGGCCTGGAAGGGTCTGGAGGATTCCTGGCGAGATTCAGGTCTACAGTCCAAAATGGAAGTCTGATGAAGCTGGGTTCCATGTCTGTGAAGGTTAACAGGGCAGGTGTTTGCATTGGTAAGTAGACCAGGCAGAAACTCTGTCTTCTCCTGGACATTCTTTGTATATGGTCCACCATCAGAAGGACTTCCCACTCTGGAGGAAGGACTTCCTCTCTAAATTAATCCTTCCTGGAAATGCCCTTACAGATCTGACCAAGTGATTTGCTGAGCGGTTCAAGTTAATCATAGAATTAACCTTAAGTCCACCCTTTATCAAATTGACCCCAAAAAGGATTGTTATATGATGCATAATTTCTAAATGAAGACATTAGCAAGGTCATAATTCTGCCTCACACGATGTAACTATCTCATGTACAACTGGAAAAGCACCATTGTTATCCCCTCTCCTTCGTATAAGGCTCAGGAAGGTACACAAAATTACAAGATTCACAACACCCTGCCCACAAAGTTATATTAAGAAGTCATAGTTGCTGGGGAGAGGAGACTTTGGACCTAGTTGCCTGCAAGGTGGGCATGGGCTTCTAAGGGCATAGCTTTTGTGAGTCTTGTTTGAGGTTAGTGTGGGGGTTTTGATTATACAGCTGCCTTGGAGTCATCCATGCTCCTGTGAGTAACCCTTTTCTCATACTCTTATAAGAATAATCTCTTCGGCTGACTGAGCCAGAATTGGGTGAACTCATATCTTTGGCTGTCATCAGTGCCCCGTTGGGGATAAAAATACATGTGTTCACATCTCCTTATGCAAGGTCATAAGTGAAATAACAAGAGAGTGAAAATATCAATATCAGGAAATTTCTGTGCCATGACAAATCTTCACCATGGAAGAGAGAAGTTGTAAACTATTTATGTTTGTATTTTCACTTTGGTTCATAAAGGAGGTAAAGGAAAGGTTATGTAGGGTCAATGGCTTGGGAGAGGAAAGGAATCTAATCATTTGCCATAAAGAAGGGAACAAAAATTGAGCAGTTTACAGTTTTTCACATTTCATAGTTGAAATTTCAAACAAAAGGTGAGAGTTGTTCAATCAGCTAGAGAGAAGAAGAGAAAGATAGAGAAGGAGGAGGAGCAGGAAGAAGAAGAGGACGAGGATGAGGAAGAGAAGGGAGGGAAGGAGGAGAGAGAGAGAGAGAGAGAGAGAGAGAGAGAGAGAGAGAGAGAGAGAGAGAGAGAGAGAGAGAGAGAGAGAGAGAGAGAGAGAGTATCATGATTAGGAAGCTACCTAGCTTTATATGGGAGAATGGTCCCCTTTTCCAGGCATCAGGAAATTTTGGGAAAGATTAATGATTAATGCTATGTGGAAATACATGGAAGGGCTCTGGGAGATGGTTCAGTGGTTAAAGGTGCTTATTTGAAAAGCCTACAGGCCTGGTTCGATTTCCACATAACTCACATAAAGCCAGATGCACACAGTGGTGTTGTGCGTATCTGGAATTCTTTTGCAGTGGCAGAAGGCCCTGGCATACTTGTTTCTCTCTCTATCTCTCTCTCTCTTCTTGCAATAAATAAGTAAAAATATTTTAAAGAAAATATACAGTGAAACTTTGATTTAGCTAAGCACTATTGTCCAAAATGAAAAAAAAACATAGCAGAATAGCACAATGGGAGAACTATCCTCCCTCACTTTCATGATGTTTTAGTGACAGGGAGGGGAGCAAGTTGATCATTTCCTCTCTCTCTCTTTTCCTTAGCCAAGATGCCTCTTTAATGTGGTCTGCCACCACCCTTCATCAGAACCCTTTCTGACAGCTGACTCATATCACTGGGAAGCCATTCCTTGTTTTCTCCCTAGGGGAAGGGTCAGAGATCTCTGGCTGAGGGCCCTGGAGTCTAAATCTCACAATAACTGCCAATAGGACCAAGATGAAAGCACTCACATTCCGTCTTTGTATCATCATGATTTGCATACACAAATGTGCAAACCTAAATGTGATTTATTTTTCTACTGGCAATCTAAATACATTAAGTTGAGTAACTGATACTTGCTTGCTATTGTACCTCTGGGCTGGGAGAGCATTTCCTTGTGTTTTGCAGATGGAAACGTTGATAGTTTTATTTTGCCAAGTTATAAGCAGTGATTATTAAATATTAAATATTTGAGTGGATTAAGGGGTGGATTTTCCTTTTGTTTCCACCCACGACAAATCGTTTTGAATGGTTTTTCTGGGAAGCTTTGGATACCAATAGTATGGAACATTAAGAATGATTTTATTTTGGGGAGATGCCTTGTGATCCAAAGAAGGCGTTGTGTTTGTGGTATTGGTAAAACTTCACAACCAATAGGAATTCTTTCTTTCTGAGTTAGTGTGGAGCTTCCTTAATGCTAGAATAATCCTCTTGGCCAGAACTCCAGGACTCCACACACAAGGAAGGATGCAGGAAATTGTGTTGTTTGCACATGTCTGCAGCAGGGAAGACGCAGCCCTGTAAGCCCCGAGGGTGAGTGTTCCACAGCCGTGTGGTTTTCTACTTAACTTTTATTCCTTTCCTGTTGCAAGACAGCATGTGTTCTGTGAGGAGAGGAAAACACACAAGATGTACCGAACTCCTACTGGTAAAATGAACTCAACTTCTCTTTCACCTTTTAGTTTCCTCCTCTGAGTGTGATGTATTCTGACAGCCTTTTATATATTTTCTGCCTTAAACAGTAACTGTATACTAAACAAAACAGAGGTAAGTATTTCAGTTCTAAGTTTATAGAGCTGTAGACTATGAGGAGACTAACCCTTTACATTCCACATGGATAAGAATTAGTCAATTAAAGTTAGCTATATTCTGACAGTAAAAATGTAATTCTAATCATCATGGAAACTAGGTACTGTTCATGCTGAATTCCTGTCGCCCTCAGCAGAAGAGTGTACTGTAAATTTAGCACTAATATTGATTTTTATGTTATCTGCACAGTTTGGAGGAGATAGGGAGATAAAAATAAAATAAAACTTTGTACTTTAGTAAAAGAAAATTAAAATTGATTCATATAGAAAAAATATAGGTCTAAAAATCAATTTAGTTGCATTTGCTTAGGTTTTCTATAAAGATAAATTATCAAATACATGTCAAGCAGTTTTTCAAATATAAACAATATAGTCCTGAAACTAAGTATAAGAGCAATTAAAGACTATATAGCATGAAAGAGCTTGATTAGATTTCTTAATCCTCATAATTACATCAATACCAGCTTGTTTTTCTGTTTTCTATAATCATGAGAATATTTTTTTTGCTAATCTTTTCTGTAAGACAGTCTTACAAATTTGAGTGGTTTGTTGTTAAGAAATAATCTTACCCATAAATATCCTTGATGATAAATTAAAGGTCCTTGCATTATAACTTTCTCCATATTTTTATGATATTTATTAAATTGGAAAGGAATTATGATAATCTAATGCGACTGTATTTGTATGTCTCTAGGACTTTGCAATATGAATTTAAAGTATCAGTAAACCTCCTTGAAAATATTTTGAAACGTGTCCTATGTGAACTGCTTTATTTTCTTTTTCTTTTCTTTTCATCTCTTTTGTTTCTTTTCTTTTTTGAGTTAGGGTCTCACTCTGACCCAGGCCAACCTGGAACTCACTCTGAGGTTCCTAGGCTGGTCTTGAACTCCTAACCTCTGCTTCCTGGGATTAAAGGCATGCAACAACATGCCACACAATTTTCAAAAAATTTGAAAATAGTTCTTTTTTGCAATAATGGATTATTTCATTGGCTGTAATTTTTATATTTTAACATTTTCATTGGATTCTATAGCTGCCTAATTCCTGGTTCAAAACTTCTTGTTTTTTTTTTCTTAGTGGTAATAGTCTCTATTCCATGTGCTGTATCTAATCATTAGAGTCACAATGTTGATGACTGTGACCCTGAAATACATAAAATTATCCTAAGTCACCACTGTTTGAAGAAGTATTGGATTTTATGGTGGTATTTTAATGTCAATTGAATCTCACTAAAATCTGTTTTTTTCCTTTTAATTTCCTTTAAACAGTAAAATTAGCTCTAGAGTAATTTGAGAGATTTTTGACAGAGGTTCAACTTCCTGAGCTGAGTATTGAAAACTTGGACACTTGTGGAAAGCAAAACCAGGATCTTTACTTTGTAGAAACAGTTGTAAGAAAGTGTTTTGAGGAATAAATTAGCAGAAAACATAGAAGAACAGTGGTGAGTAAGCCATATGGTTGGACCATAAAAATACACTTTTATGAAAAGCAGATTTTGTGCCTCATAGGTTAAGCAGGGAAATTCTGTGAACATCCTGAAATTCACATACACACATAGAGGGTTGTGTCTGTATATTTCATGCACCTAGGGTGCCTGCAAAGTTATCAGATAAGATGGAGGGTGTGGAATTTTTTTCATCATCTTATCATCATGCCTTGTCCTGGTAACACATCACATGCAAGATGATTGACAGGCACGTTTATAATTTTGTTAGCCGTGCAATAAATCAACTTCATTTGAGCTGGTGTTCATTCTTGTTATGTGATTTACTTAGAACCACAGACATAGTTTGTTCTGCAACCAAGACTTCAAGCAGTGACTTTCTGGCTTCTGGTCTATTTCCACTGTGCTGCACTGGTATTTTAAGAATGTGAATCTGGCAGAAGTTAAGCAGAATTATTTCAAATAGGACTTGGAGTACTAAGGTGCAGAGAGGTAGCAAGACAGCAATCTAAAGAGCAACTCCAATATTCCATAAAGCCAAGCCATTCACACAGATCTATCAGATGAGATGGTCCACTCTTTCCTTTGGCAGATTTGAGAAGGATCTGTTAGCATGAGGAAAGTCAAGCTTTGTATATTTACATGGACTGTTCTTGGACTCAACGTTTAAATATTTCATTTTAAAAATGTGTTCAGAGGAGATATCTCTTGTTCTCTCAGAGGAAATTTTAATTCTTTATTTTCATTGAATATTATTATTCACAAAATAAACATGAAAATGATGACAGAAGAACATCTCATGTGTGTAATCCCTCTCGTGAGCTCTTTCCTAAATACATTTTCAAGCTTGTATAGGGTATAGAAGAATTATGCTGATCACTTTTACTTGTCAGTTCAGACCTTGTGAGTCCTCTGTGGATATGAGACCAATACCTTTTATCATGCTCTGTTCACATTTTAATTCTGCTGGTATCTGTTCATGAGCAGAAATTTTAAAACATGTTCTCTGCAGCCAATATTTGTATTGTGATATAAAAATCAGTTCTCTATAAATTTAAGGTTGGGATATTACTTTTCATTGAAAAGGGCAAAATAACTGCCCACAATGTCCCCCATCAGATCCAAACTATCAGTGACCAGAAATGCAATGGGGACACACCTGTCTTTTGACTCAGGTCAATAGATGGAGTCAGTGAACACGCAGTGATGACATCCTTTCAAAATTATGAACTCAGTTATGTTCAACCAGAGCATCATATGTTTTCTTTCAATGAGCATACAGCAATTTATAACTCCAACAGGCAGAATATCAACAATAACATAATTATCTGTTAAAGGCTTTTTCCTTTCACTTTTCCAAACTTTAAACACACTTCTCTAACTTGTTCTGCAAAAAACAAAAAAATAGGACTATAATCTGGTATAGCTTTGGATTTTTTCTGTTTAGCAGTGCTTTAAATGAAATAAAAAATCTATTATGACATGATAATTATATTATTTGTATATTAAACATGCATACTTAGACATATGCATATGTTTGTATAAATATATACACTTATAGAAATAGAAATATACACATGTAAATATATGTTGATTTCTATGCTATGATGTTATAAAGTATTATTTCTGCATTTGAGTGAAACGGAAACTATGGTTTAAGAAACCTTCCCATTTTTCTGTTCTGAAACAGATAACAATATGTGAAATGCTTAGATCTGGAGAGACACCTGATGATTTTTATTTATTTTCTTACTTATTTTATTATATGAAGTTTTTCTCTGTTGCCTGGTCTGCCATTAAACTCTCTGTAATTTTCCCATATGCTGGCTTTACAGATATGCACACTCAGCCTTGACATTTATCGTCTTGATAAATGTTAGTTATGTTCCAAAATTATATTTATTATAGAAGAAATATTTTAATTACTAGAACCCAAGTCATCAGTGGTGATTGAATGTGAACTCAATGTCTTTGTTTTAAAAGGTAAAATGGGCATTATGTTGGAGGAAGTTGGCTAACCATTTCATTAAAGTGATAGCTCCAAAGAGGATTTTTACAGATTTTTGCTTAAGTCTGATCTGAGTTTATTTATATATACGCCACATGAGTCCCATAGTCTGAAGAGAGGAAATAAAACATCACATAAAATGCTAGAGATTATTCAGTTAAAATGGAATTTCAAACCTGGATTTACATTTTATTTATCTGCTGATATAGAAGCCATTGATAGTTTTGGTTTGGAATTAGGGTTGAACTTGATACTGAGACTTCAAAAGATAGTGAAGTATATAAATGTGTTTTTGAAAACATATCACAGAAAAAAATCACAGAAATGGGATCCCTAAGTGGGACTAATATTTTTTTTTATTGCTGTAACTCGTTGTCTTACAGTCAGTTGTTGGAATGGCATAAAACAGAACCTAATTGACTAAGCAGGATGATCCTCACAGGTGTCCTGTCATTGATTATATTGCAGGGAATGCACAAATGGAGCAAACACCTGGCCTTCCGAGCCTGAAGGCTCGCTTTGAAGAAAAAAAGCAACACATAGTTATCCCTGGTACTGATAGGTATAGAATCCATGAGTGAGAATGGTGTCATGGTTTGATCCAGGTGTCCCCCACCAACAAATGAATGTGTTCTGGGTGATCGATCCTCAGATGATGGCAGTTTGGATTTTACAACCTCACTGGAGCTGTGTTGTTGGGGGCGAGCTTATGGGGATTATAAACCAGCTTCCCCTTGCCAGTATTTGGCACACCTTCCTGCCACTGTTTCCAGTGCTGTGGCGGAGATGATGTCCACCCCTCTGCTCATGCCATCGTTTTCCCTGCCAGGATGGAGTCTCCCCTTGAGTCCATAAACCAAATAAACCCATTCCTCCATAAGCCACTTTTGCTTGAGTTCTTTCTGCGCAGCAACTAGAAACCTGACCGCAACAATTTTGGTACCAGGAGTGGGGTCATCTGTTGCTGCTAGAAACTTGATTCTGTGGCTTTGGCATTTCGGAATTGATATGCAGGAGGACTATGGACGGGTTTGAAATCTCAGTCTAAGAGATGCCTCACAGTGCTGTAAGTACAGTGTGATGGATCATTCTGGTCATAGTTTAAAGACCTGAATGTAATGAGAACTATGGACTGTGAGGTTTAGCTTACGAGGGTGAGAAAGAACTTTGTCAGGACTGTGCCAGAAGCAGTTTGTGTGAGATGCTTACTGCGTTTTGCCTGCCTGTGTCATGGAAACCTGTGCAGGGTTGCTTGATGTAAAGATGGATTGGTGTGAGCAGATGGAGATGGCACAGAAAGAAAGATCTTTGGGTCGAAACTGCTACCCATTCACCTGCAATTGTTTGAGAGATTATAACCATTGAGATTGGGGTCTATATTGGAACAACAGGAAGAATGCGGACTCTTTGAAGTAATGGGCCTATATGCTCTGTTCCCCCCCGGATTAATAAATTGGTAGCCCACCTGGTTCTGTGGAGTACAGCAAATAAAAGGAGGGTCATTGGATTTGCAACACAGTTTTGTTTTTGAAAAATGGCCATCGGCATGTGAAGCAGGTGTACTAGGTTGCCTGCATGGAGCCCCATGGAGCCATGAGGATGAACTGTGGGTTGCAATGGAGACTCAAAGAATTCCAGGACTGTGGATGGGTGCCAAGGTGAGCTGCCAGCACCGGATGAAGTTTTCCCGTACTGTGAGTAGCCAAGCTGGAGGGGCAGAATTTAATCTCTAAGAGACTTTTTATTGGTTAGAATCATTGAACTTGGAGTTAGAGGTTGATGGTGCCCTGCTTGTTTTAAATCTTGTATTGGTTCAATCTGTTTTTGCTGTGCCTCATGTTTTGCAGTGTGAATGTTCTGTGCCATTATGTGCTTATTTTTGGTATTATGGCTCAGTTGAAAGCTGTGTGGACTTAAGAGTTGAGCTGAACACATTGTATTTACATCATATATGATTATTAGTTTGTGGGGGCCAGGGGCAGACTGTCATGGTTTGATCCAGGTGTCCCCCACAAACAAATGAATGTGTTCTGGGTGATCCATCCTCAGCTGATGGCAGTTTGGATTTTACAATCTTGATGGAGCTGTGTTGTTGGGGGTGGGCTTATGGGGTTATAAGCCAGCTTCCCCTTGCCAGTATTTGCACACCTTCCTGCTGCTATTTCCAGTGCTGTGGCGGAGGTGATATCCACCCCTCTGCTCATGCCATTGTTTTCCCTGCCAGGATGGAATCTCCCCTTGAGTCCGTAAGCCAAATAAACCCATTCCTCCACAAGCCACTTTTGCTTGGGTTCTTTATGCACAGCAACTAGGAAGTTGACCACAACAAATGGTCTACAGATTGCTTCTTTATCTAAGCAAAATACAAAAACCATTAAGAGGAAGGTATGTGAAGTTTGGAGAGAAGAGGAATGTTCTGCCTAGAATGGTTAATGAAGTTCATGGAAACAGGGGGGAGCTGCCTAACAACATGCAGGTCCCATTAGAGACCGAGAGTCAATAATTTGGTGCAGGACTACAGGGCTGTTTATCTAAGTAAGGCCAGGTGCTTGAGTGCAGCCAGGGAGTAATCAGCTGTAAGTAAAGAGGAGAGCATGCCATGCTGAGAGTGATGGTTTTAAACGATGGAGTAAATATAAGATTAGATTTGAAGTAAACAAGACATGGTGAAAAGGCTGTAAAATCAATTGATGGAAGCCCAAATTGGGTCAAAGAAAGAGTTATGAGCCAATGTTAGAGATAATAGGAGGGGTGTCTAGCATTGATACCATAGAGATGCAGGAATGACAAGTTATTTGGGCTTAGAACCAAACAGGGGTGAGTGAGATAAAATGATTGGGATTAATAGTAATTCAAAGGTGAGAATATTGTAAGGCTATGTATGTGAGAATATATTGTACATTAGTCTTTATTCTAAAAAACATTCAATGTCACCATAACATAACTAATTAATTAACACAATTGGTTTTACTAGTTAAATTTATTACTTACCCCTATACCAAGGATCTATTATCAAGATAAGGATCCTATGCCTTTGCCATCTCAGTTTATACCATATTTTATTTAGTCCTACAAATGGTATTAGAGAAAAGTCCAAACAGGTATAAGATCAAGAAAGAATTTTCACATCTAGCAGATAGTAAGACCACAACTTGTCTACATGTTTCTTATGTCAGAGTTCAGAAATAACCAGTAGCAGTATGTTCTTCTCTTGTGCTATGATTTAAGAAAAATCAAATAAATTAAGGAAGGCTGCTATGTGTGAAATATAGCAATAATGAAAATGATAAAACAGAATAGTATGGATTTATATCCTTTCTTTTTCATAAGTTACGTGGCTTATAGTTTAATCTGGAAAAACATGAAATATTTAAGACAAAAACATAGATTTAGAAGAAGAGAATATTGTGGCATTTAGTAGATTCTTTAAGAAAGAATTAAAGGAAAGTAAATATTCCTGGAATTGAAGGTTTAAAATTAAAAACAATGCAACAGAAATTGAATTCAACACAGAGTCAAGTTTTTCTTGTACATGGATACATTTTTCTATTTCAGGCACCAGCAAGTCAGATCATGTGAGAAATGTAAACACCAGATACTCACTTCCTTTAAGTTTGAC